>JAJMDZ010000072.1:0-55777 GCA_030573835.1 Tetrapisispora taiwanensis (nom. inval.) | reverse complement strand
TACCAGTATCATGCCGCAGGCATGATCAGATGTAATTTATTCAATTGGTGTTTCAGATTTAGACCAATTATTTCCTAATTGGGAATTCCGATATTATTTAGTTTTTATACTAATTTTTGGAACTCGTTAGGGTTTCTTGGTTAAATATAATTCAAGTGAATTGATGTAAATTATATTTGGTCAGGTTGTATTACAACAACTTCAAAAATATTGAGCGGTTTTAGCTCAGTTGGGAGAGCGCCAGACTGAAGAATACTTCGGTCGAGTTATCTGGAGGTCCTGTGTTCGATCCACAGAAATCGCATTTTTTTTTAATTTTATTTATTTCTCAAAATATTTTTATATTTTTAATATATCATTAATATATATAAAATATAAATATATAATTACACAAGTATTGTCATATATATATCAATCGTATAATACAATTTCTTTAATTGTAGCGCCTTTGATATCTAAATCATCATCATAAGTGTCACGAATACTAACAATAATAAATCTTGTCTTTTGCCAATTTTCGTCTACTTTCAGTTCATCATCTAGATAATACCTAACTTTATCATAATCCACTGTAAACTTCGTTTTGTTACTGGGCAATATTTCAATTAATGCTTTTTCATAATATTCTGGATAATATTGCTCGGACGGCAAAACAGTTAAACTGTCAACTATTGTCACAAAATTTTCTTTCATCGTTGGTAAATATGGAAATTGTTGAATCATTTCGTCGATATCACGAGCTTTCCAATTTAGAAGTTCCGAAAAACCGGCATCACAAATTCCATTAGTTTTAAATATACTACAAATTTGTGATTCCGTAAAGTTATCGACTTCTTGAATTATTTCTAATATAGTCTTGTCATCATCAAAAGGAAACTCATAATGTTCTGCAAAATAAGTTATATTTTGAAATAATTGTTCCGTTGCTTGATTGTGGGGCAAAATAGAAATAGAAACATTCTTAGCTGGTCTTTGACCCCATAAGAACATACCACCAGTAATAACTTTTTCGTTACCTGGTCCCAAATCAATCAAAAGCCTTGCAGTATCACTTTTATCAACAGGTTGCCAATGTGTGTAATTATTTCCATCTACTGCAGACATAGCAACATCACCAGCAACCCCTTCAGTTAAATTAGTAATTTGCTTACTCTCTACTATATTTCCGACAGAATTAAGTTCAGTTATAAAGAGTGGGATTGTAAAATTTTCATTTGGATACAGTTTATAGTAATTGCTTTTACGTTTTGACAGTATATTATTTTTAACAGATGCATTGTTAGAACCTCTGTAAGGATTGATATCCTGGTCTCTAATGAGACTTCTGTCCGGAACCTGTATCGTAATTGTTTTATTTCCAGATTTATGGACAATAGTGCCATTATTATCATCTATTATGATGTCCAGTACTTGGCCCATGTATTTAAAATTCCTAATATTTAATCCTCCTGGTAATAGTTTTAGCTTAATTGGGTTAAACTTCAAGATTCGTTCAATTTGTTTTGTATCAGCATTTACATTATATGAATATCTAATACCAGTGAGCCCAAAAAGTACACTTTGTAAAAATCCACCATTTGCGGTTAGGAAAGGATATGCAGGCTGTAGACCACCATTTTCCAAAAAGTTGTCATTCGATTGTTCACTGAACTGGGCGAATGGACCTCTTAAATAAGGTAAAATTGATTTATACAGGTAACTTTGAGAAGAAGAGCCATGATTTAATAAACCAGCAGCTGCTGCAACGAAGACAGGGTATGTCATCGCAGGCCCAGATGACGATTGGTGTTCAGAATAGTAATATAAATCTCGTATGGCATTATTTAAAATCGATTCATCTGATATATAACCTAGAGGGTAAACCATTAGAGGGACGTCTGCTTGCTTTATTTCTGCCGTGCTATTCATTCCTGAATACTCTAAAGTAATATTCGAAGCAGTTTTAGGTATCAATATTTTTTGGTTTATATCTTCCCATTCAGGATCTATTTCTTCTTTTAAGTGATTTCCGATATCTATTGCCCATTTCATTAATGTTTTTATTCCAGCATTAGTGAATGCACCGTTATTGACATGATTAGCAAACTCGTCAGGGTCTGTTAAATTAAAAGTTTCATAAATATCCAATGTTTCATTATAAGTGACATATTCAGTAAAAGCCACTGCAGCATCTTTAACAATTGGCCATACCGTATATTTTAAGTATGTGTCATCTATATCATCCGCACCATTCATATATATTGAAAAAGTTGCCAATGCAATATCTACATTCAAATGGTATTCATAATCAACACATGGTCCTGTTGAAGTACAGTTAGCAAATCCACCGGAAGTCCATGGGTATAAGGCTCCTTTGAAGCCGTATTGAGCGGCATTTAAACGTGCTTGATTGTGTGTCGCATTCCTGTAATTATTAATATTTTTCGCTACATCTGGGAAAAATGGTAAAATCGCAGGTTGCATCCAAACGTCAGAGTCCCAAAATACTAAGCCGCCATATGAATCTGATGATAATCCAGCAACAGGTAGAGGTAAACCTCTATCACTTGAAATATTTTTTAATCTTGCATTTGACATCAGATGAAACAGTGATGACCGTGCTGCCAATTCCAAAACTGCATCAGAAGGTATTTCAATAAAAGCATTATCATAAAGTTCAAACCAAGCTTTCGCATTTGAATCAACAAGCGCTTGGAAATTACCTTTAACTTCTAAAGCTAAACTTTTTGCGACATTTAAATTTTCTTCATGAGTATTATTTTTGCAATCATCATAATTCGTTGATATAATTGAAGAGTATTTATAAATTTTAACTTTCGGGAAATCTATATCAATATCAATATAATTTAAATGTTGTAAAATTATTGAATCCGATTCTTCAATTGACTCACTATTTAATTCAATAGTTTTATTAACATTTCCATATTTATCAATTAATTGAATTTCTAATATTGAAAACACGACACAATTTGTATATGGAACATTTTCTGGTTCTACATTCATAAAGATTCCTTGTAACTTACCATTATCATAAACTGGTCCTTTATCCCTTAAAAAAGTTCTATGTGATGTATTAAAATCTAATACATCAAATACATCTAACGAATAAGAAGTAAAATTTATTGGTAATTCATCATAATTTAATTCAATATCAATTTCCAAGAGACCCAGTGGATAAAGTTTCCTATGAGCAAACATAGTTGAATGAATATTAATTGTATTATTTAACCAATTTAAATCTGTATTGACCATACCATTTTGCATTGATAAATTTTGATTATAGTAAGTTACATCATTTATTGAAATATCTTCTGGATTAAATTTATATTCTACATTATATTGATCTTTAATTGATAATTTAATATTTGACCATTCAGGTATTGATGAAATTACATTTGAATAGCCAATTTCATCAATTTCTGGGAAATTTGTTGAATTCAATTTTTTTTGTAATGAATAAAAATCAGATACAAATGAACCAGCATACCTTCTATTTCTCAATGGCCAACCATTTAAAAATAAGTTTTCATCATCTGTGATATCTGGATTCCAAACGCTATATTCATCTAAAGCATAGCCAAAACCAATATTTGGTATTCTTGAACCGATATAACCATTTGCCACGTAGGGTTGTCTTGTATAAGTATTTTTAGTAATTTTATCAGTACCTAAAATCATATTCTCATCATCATAAAATGAATCATCATAATTAATTAATAAATCATACAATTTTTTTGATGATTTTCTTGCACTTGCAATTGTACTTAATTCTTTACCTAAAGAAAATACAGTTGAATTTTTCAAAAAATCATTTGAATAAAGTAATTTATTATTCCTTGTACTAAAATGATTTAAAAATTTATTTTTTAAAAAATTATTTAAATTTAATGATTGTATTATTGTAAACCAATAAAAAAATGAAAATAATATTAATAACATAACGAATAGTAAAAAATTAAATTTAAATGATAATTTTGTGATAATATCTCTTGAATGAGAATTAATATTGAAATCTTTTGGTGACATATAATAGTAAACATATAAAAAAAAATATTGCAAAAAATAAAATAAAAGACAAATGACTAAATATTAAATAGTAAATAATAAAAAATTAAAAATTAAAATTAAAACTAAATTTTAAATTCTAAATGTTAATAAAAAATGGTAAAAACAAAAAGAAAAATAAAATCAATAAAATCAATAAAATCTAATCTTATTTATATTATTAATAAAATGTAGTTGTTTATAGTTTTATTAATTTTAAAAACTACTCTAACTAATATATTAATCTTAATATTAGTTACCTCAAATGACCAAATATAATACATACATAATTTGATGTGCTTTCTTATCCTTTTAGATTAAATTATTTAAAAGTAAGAATACAACCCTCACAAAAAAAAAAACACAAAATGTAATCACAATAAAAATTGAATATAGTATTATCCTCACTATTAATATAGTTAATAATATTATGCCAACCTCATTAACTAATAACTTCTTAATTAAATAGCAAAAATAAAAAAAAAAAATCCAAAATTAAAGTATAATTATTAAAAAAATAATTTAACCGCCGAAGTCAGATACATACAGAACTTTAAAAATAAAATTTATATTTATTTTTATAACCCCATTTATATACTTTTGCTATATTTTTTTTATTTAGATTATTTTTAGAATTAAAGATTAAAAACAATTTTTAAGATGCCACAAAAACAATTAAATAATTTAATTAAAAATAAGTCACCCCCCTAAATTAATATTAAAGAGTACATCCATTCATCCATTCATCCATTCATCCATCCATGATACATTTGCGACACTTTTCCTCTTTTTGTGTCGTTTGATAATAAAACCACAATAATAATAATAATAATAAAATAAAAATAATACATAATAATATTTTTGTACTGATTTATCCTCTTTTGGTTCACTATTTTGTCCTATACAAAAAAATTATATCGCACCCCCTTAAAATATTTATTTATTTTTCACTTTATTAAAAAAACAAAATAAACTAAAATAATCATGGTCGTGTATGATGATGACACAGCTGTACACTCAATATATTTTTCCTCTCTTCATACAAAATCAGTTGATTTTTATTGGTGTAATAACTATCTTTGTACAATGAAAAGTGTGTATATATTAAATGTTGTGGTTCTATGAACATAGTATCCCCCCACGTTATTTTAACTGGAAATATTAGAAAATGTATATAAAAATATAAAAAAAATAAAAAATTTGAATATCCCTATTTTTGTTTTTTCTACGTTATCGTCTGTACATAAGTATATTTTAATCACATGAGAAACATAAAAAAACAGAACAGCGAAAATTAGCATGGTAGTTACCCTCTCTATGTTAAGTATGGGATAACTTTTTCAGTTTTCCATAAATTTAATTTTCCTTAAAATTTATTATCGATTATATTGTTTATTCAAAGTTTTAATAGTGATATCTCTACTATGAGATATGCCTTAATTATGTATGGGAAAAATATGTATATTGAAATTTTATAGATTTCTACCAATTCTATTCCTTTAAATTATTATAGAGATTTATGGTGTTTTTTTATTATGTAGTTAATTTTTCAGTTTTTAATTGAAATATTTTTTTTTTTCAATTATTTTAATAAATATATAATATTTTATTAATTATATTATAGTGTTTTCTAATTTATATATTTATTTATTATACTAATATATAAACAAAAATTTAAACAAAAAAACAAACAAAAACTACAATTATGTTATCTCGTGTTGCTATATCACGTTCCCTGACTTCTAGATTGATTTCTAGATCAATTAAACCTATTGTTGCAAGATCTTATGCTACTGCTAAAGCTCAACCAACTGAAGTTTCTTCTATTTTAGAAGAAAGAATAAGAGGTGTCTCTGAAGAATCTAATTTAAATGAAACCGGTAGAGTTTTAGCTGTTGGTGATGGTATTGCACGTGTTTTCGGTTTAAATAATATCCAAGCTGAAGAATTAGTAGAATTCTCTTCTGGTGTTAAAGGTATGGCTTTAAATTTAGAACCAGGTCAAGTCGGTATTGTTTTATTCGGTTCCGATAGATTAGTTAAAGAAGGTGAAATTGTTAAGAGAACCGGTAAGATTGTTGATGTTCCTGTTGGTCCAGCTTTATTAGGTAGAGTTGTCGACGCTTTAGGTAACCCAATTGACGGTAAAGGTCCAATTAAAGCAGCTAGTTATTCAAGAGCTCAAGTTAAGGCCCCAGGTATTTTACCAAGAAGATCTGTTCATGAACCTGTTCAAACTGGTTTAAAAGCTGTTGATGCTTTAGTACCAATTGGTAGAGGTCAAAGAGAATTGATTATTGGTGACAGACAAACTGGTAAGACTGCTGTCGCTTTAGATACTATCTTAAATCAAAAGAGATGGAATGATGGTAAAGATGAAAAAAAGAAATTGTACTGTGTTTACGTTGCCGTTGGTCAAAAGAGATCCACAGTTGCTCAATTAGTGCAAACTTTAGAACAACATGATGCTTTGAAATATTCCATTATTGTTGCTGCTACTGCTTCAGAAGCCGCCCCATTACAATATTTAGCTCCTTTCACTGCTGCATCAATTGGTGAATGGTTCAGAGACAACGGTAAACATGCTTTAATTGTATATGACGATTTATCTAAACAAGCTGTTGCTTACCGTCAATTATCCTTATTATTAAGACGTCCACCAGGCAGAGAAGCTTACCCAGGTGATGTTTTCTACTTACATTCTAGATTATTAGAAAGAGCTGCTAAGATGTCTGACAAAGAAGGTGGTGGTTCTTTAACTGCTTTACCAGTCATTGAAACTCAAGGTGGTGATGTCTCCGCTTATATTCCAACCAATGTTATTTCCATTACTGATGGTCAAATTTTCTTAGAAGCTGAATTATTCTACAAAGGTATCAGACCAGCCATTAATGTTGGTTTATCTGTTTCTCGTGTTGGTTCTGCCGCTCAAGTTAAGGCTTTGAAGCAAGTTGCAGGTTCCTTAAAATTATTTTTAGCCCAATACAGAGAAGTCGCTGCTTTCGCTCAATTCGGTTCAGATTTAGATGCTTCCACTAAACAAACTTTGGTTAGAGGTGAAAGATTAACCCAATTATTAAAACAAAGTCAATATGCTCCATTATCTGCTGAAGAACAAGTACCATTGATTTACGCTGGTGTTAACGGTTATTTAGATAATATTGAATTATCAAGGGTTGGTGAATTCGAAACTAAATTCTTAGCTTACTTAAAATCTAATCATGAAGGTATTTTAACAGCCATTAGAGATAAGGGTGAATTAACTAAAGATTTATTAGCTACATTAAAGTCAGCCACTGAAACTTTTGTTTCTTCATTCTAATCCAATTCAAAAGGTACTATTAAAATAAAAATATGAACTTAAACCTTATTGTCTAAATATTCTTCATTCCAAGTATATTCGATTTTACTACTATTCCATAAATTCCTTATATATAATATCAACAAAAATATTTTATGTATATAAATTAATAAGATATTTATAAATTTTTAATTTTTAATTTTTATTAAAAATATTATCAAAATATTTATTTAGTTATGTACAATGCAAAAGATGAGCAGAAATTATGAAAAAATAATAATAATTTATTTTTAACATGAAATAAACTAAATTCTATTTACAAATTGGGAATTTAATATATCGACTTTTCTTTTTTCTCCCTAAAAAATACGCATATCTTAAAATATCCAAATGCCCCAAGTTAAAATAGTCATATAAATTGGACTACTTTATCTGAGCATTAATTAATGTCGGTACTGGGTTTTTATCAGCATTATCAATATCTTTTCTTTCGTCACTACTTGGACCTTCTACAATTGTATTTGTGGCAGTTCTTGATTTGTTAATTGGTTCACCATTACAAACTTTTTCAATTTCTTTTGCATCCAAAGTTTCATATTCGATTAAACCTTTGGCCAATCTATCTAATTCAACTCTCTTACTGTATAATAACTTTCTAGATCTGTCTTCAGATGCTTTTAACATTTGGACAACTTCATTATCGGCAATGTCACGAATCTTACCAGACCAAGTTTCCCATTTATCAGCAAGATTAATTGGACCAACATCTTCTGACATACCATATTGTGTAACCATTGCTCTGGCAGTTTGTGTAGCACTTTGTAAATCAGAACCACAACCACTTGTTGTATTTTCTTTACCATAAATCAATTCTTCAGCGATTTTGCCACCCATGCAAACATCTAAACGGGACAAACATTCTTTCTTGGTTATATCAACTTTATCCATTTCTGGTAATTGGAAAGTAATACCTAAGGCTCTACCTCTTGGTAAGATTGTAGCTTTATATAAAGGTGTAGCCGCTGGTGTGTACATTGCCATAATAGCATGACCTGCTTCATGATAAGCTGTAGCTCTTCTTGAGGCTTCTGTTAAGACCATTGTTTTTCTTTCTGCACCTAATAAGATTTTATCCTTTGCCCATTCCAAATGAGACATATCAACTGCAATAGCATTTTTTTGACAAGCATAAACAGCAGCTTGGTTAACCAAATTAGCTAACTCAGCACCTGATAAACCTGGAGTACCTCTTGCAATAACGGTTGGATCGACATTTGCAGCCAAAGTAATTTTTTTCAAATGATGTGCTAAAATATCTGCACGGCCACGAACATCTGGTAAATCTACGTTGACAACTTTATCAAATCTACCAGGTCTTGTTAGAGCTTTATCTAAAGATTCTGGGAAATTAGTTGCACCGATAATAATAATACCTGAAGTTTGTGAGAAACCATCTAATTCGACTAATAATTGATTTAAAGTTTGTTTAGCGTAAGCTTGATCCTTTGGATTACGTTTACCACCAATAGCATCTAATTCATCAATGAAAATGATTGCAGGAGCTTTTGCTCTAGCTTGTGTAAACAAATCACGAATTCTCTTTGCACCTACACCTACATAGACTTCATCGAATTCTGAACCTGACATAAAGAAAAAATCTACACCTGCTTCACCTGCGGTGGCTCTTGCTAATAAAGTTTTACCAGTACCTGGTGGACCAGTTAATAGTACACCACTTGGTAATTTACCACCTAAGGATTCATATTTTGCAGGATCTTTTAAGAAGTCTACGATTTCTTCCAATTCAGCACGCGCTTCATCGCAACCTCTTACATCATCGAAAGTGACATTCGTCTTTGCTACATCGACAGATTTATCAGCTACATCATTATTTTTCAATAAGGAAGTATTTTCAGTGATATATTTAAAACCTTCAGAGACACCATAAGTCAAAATACCAAATACTAAGATCCATCTGACCCATCTTGAGATTACTGTAAAAGTTGATTCTGTTACAATGACATGAATAGGGGATTTATTTGAACCAAATATTGGATTATACATAGTTGGGAAATTAGTATGATAGTTATTATTAGTTGAATTATTACCTAAATTAGACGATGATGCTAAAGAAGGATTAACTGCACCAGCAGAACTTGCAGTTAAAAGTGACTGTCTAACTGCATCAGCTTCTGCGTGTCTACCGATTCTTTGTAAAGCTTCCATATATAATTCCATACATTCATGATTTGAAGCAATACCTGGAGTTTCAAATCTGGAGACTACGTATTGTGGATAGTTTGATTGTAGTAATAATTTATAAAAAACCGCTTGTGAGTCTGGATTCGCTATATCTTTATTTGCATCTTGTTCTTGTTTTGCTAAAAGAGCATGTGAAACAGGTCCATTTTTAATATTTGAATCTGATTTAATTGAAGATGATTTAATACCTTCTACCGTTGAGGAAATAGCTGCTGCTGCTGCAGATGCTAAATTTTTAACAGTGTTTTTTTTCTTTATAGGTTGATTTAAATCATTTTGTTTAATTGAATTAGTGATAATAGGGTTTTGGATATTTTTTTTAATTTCGGTATTATTCTTTGATTCCAAATTTTCATCTTTTAAATCATTTTTATTTTCTAAAGATTTATCATTGTTTGAATCTTTCTTTGTTGAATAGTATCTTAAAGAAGTACTATAATAATATGATCGCAGGTATGGATTATTTAAATATCTTTTTGTTGCTAATGTATAATTTCTTAACAGTGATGAGTTCATTGTTTAGTGTGCTGTAGTGTAGTGTTGTGTACTGAAGTATTGAGTATTGTTGAGTATTGTTATAGTGATATAGAACACACTCTTATATACACTGTTATTCTTATTAAAATTAAAATTATAATGAAAATTCAATCTTCTATTCACTAAGAAATTCCTTTAATCCTTAAAATAATATTAGAAATCTTAGTTTTTTTACACTATATATCATTTTTTGCCATCTCGCCCACTATCAAAATTATATAATTAGAGACCAAATAGAAAAAATTAACACACAAAACAACACATCATCGTGCACGACCCAGTAATCTATCATAAAAAAATTAACGTGTGTCAGTCTATGTCTGCCGGTGTAAGAAACGGTTGATGATCTCCGACTTCTTTAAATCATTGATGTTTTATCGTTATAGTTATAGTTAGCATAATATAACTGTGATTGTTAACCATAATGAATATATTTAATGCTTATTATAGTGTGACAGTATATGGCATATTGTTATAATGGTATATTGTTATAATGGTATATTGTTATTGTGGTAAATACAATGCCATGTTATATCTTAATTATGATCCTTGTAGCATTGTATTGTTTCTGTAAATGATATATAAACATTAACATATTTATCCTCTTATATTGATATGCTAGCAATTCTTGTTTTTAAGGTGTACTCAGGTGTATCACTTATGTTGGTATTCTTGTCATCGGGTTGCGTCCGGGTCAATGGGATCTATGAATTTAGAAAAATTACATATTATTTGAAAAGAATGTAATGATTCAATAGTTTAATGATTACATATATATATATATATATTGCAGGGTTAGTGATCACTCTTCTTCTTATACACATTTTACATTCATTTTATACATATAAATTATGATATACAAATCAAACACATACTCTCTTTGAAAATATTTTTTAAAATATGTTTAAAATTGTTAATAGAAGTATAATATTACCATTTTTAGGTTTCAGTTTAGGTGTTGGAACATCAATGGATGTTTGGCCAAAAGTTCCAATACCTTTTAATGATGAAACGTTATTACCACATCTAAAAAATTTTAAAAAAAATCAAAATCAATTAATCTTAAATAAAATTTCTTCATTGAAACTTTATAATGAATTAACTAATGAAAATTCAAAATTTAAATTAAATTTTTTACAAAGTGAAAAGATTCCAATTGGTCATCAAGATAATCATATAGGTCAAGGTTTATTATTTGGTGAAAATAAAATTGAAATTGATCCAATATTATTTCATAATCAAACTGATAATGAAATTATAGGATTTTATCATATCGGTAATCAACTAAATTCAAATGGAAATAAAATTCATGATGGTATACTATCAATGATATTAGATGAAGCATTATGTTATTGTGGGTTTTCATGTTTACCAAGTAAAAGAGGTGTCACTGCAAAATTATCAATAAATTTTAATGAATCAATTCCACCAAATTCAACTATAATGTTAAAGGCAAAAGTCTCAGAAATTAAAGGAAGAAAATGTGTTATCGATGGTAATCTATCATTAGTCGATACTAATAATTTGAAAATAGAAGATAAACCTTTTGCAAATGCAAAATGTATCTTAGTAGAACCCAAATGGTTTAAATATTTAAATTGGGTTGATATGTTTTAAACTCAGAACAGGGGGAGGATTTTTTTAATCAGGTATTATTTGCATTTTCAAGTTTCAATTTATGCATTAAAATAATATATATAAATAGAAATAAATCTTAACAATCGCATCAATCATAAATTCATCGATCAATCATCCAATTCATATGAGTCGTCATTGAGATTATTACCTTAAAAATATGGGTGTTCGGGTAACACACTGTTTGTTTCATTTGAATATTTGATAGACCCGTTCCAAAAAAATTAATAGATTTTGAAATATTGATATACGTAACTAGTAAAACACCCACGATATAAATCAAATAAATTAAAATATATCAATTTATATTTAATAGTAATTATTTATTGATCTTTAGTTTACATAATGTAATTTTATTAATTAATTTTATTTGAAATAAAAGATCTCAGTGATTTTAGTTGTTAATTTCAGATCATACGTGTGGTTAGATATAAAGGGCTGAAATAGAAAACAATAATTTTCAACTAAGTTTACAAATTAAACAAAAATCAATAGAATTTAATTTTAAAATGAGTAGTGACGATGGTGAAGTTTTTGCTTCAAAAGAATTAACTTCTCAAGTTTTCCAAAAATTATCTAACAAATTAGAAAATAGAGTTTGTTTTGATTGTGGTAACAAAAATCCAACTTGGACTTCTGTTCCATTTGGTGTTATGTTATGTATTCAATGTTCAGCTGTTCATAGAAATTTAGGTGTTCATATTACATTTGTTAAATCGTCAACTTTAGACAAATGGACTATTAACAATTTAAGAAGATTTAAACATGGTGGTAACTTAAAAGCCCGTGAATATTTCTTAAAGAATAATGGTAAAGAATATTTAAATACTACCAATGTAGATGCTAGAGTTAAATATACAAGTCCAGTTGCTAAGAAATATAAAGAACATTTAGAAAAAGCTGTTAAAAAAGATATGGAATTATATCCTTCCGAATTAGTTTTAAATGATCAATCTGATGCTGATTTTGATAACTTATCAAGTGATAATGACTCCTCTACCTCTTTAGACAAAAATAGCAGTGACGATTTCTTTGCTACTTTCCAAAAACCAGCTGGTTCTGGATCATCCTCACCAAAAGTTTTAACTCCAACTAACACTGGTGTTTCTGCTGCTAATGGTGCCCAATCTACTAGAACTTCTATTTTATCTGGTGGTGCTAACAGAAGAAGAGTTACTACCGCTTCTTCTGCTAGTGCTCGTACTGGTGCAGCCGGTGCCAAGCATTCTATCTTATCTTCAAGCAGAAAGCCAACCAGAATTACTGCAAGCAAGGTTGATAAATCCAAGGCTGACGATCTATTTGATCAATTTGAAAAAGACGCTGAAGCTGAAAAGGAAGAATTCCAAACTAACAGTTTCGCTAACAGAAGTTCAATCTCTGTATCAACAACTAACAATGCTACTTACAATCCAACTATTATTAAACCAGAAAGTTCCTTTGGTGGCGAAAAAGATCAATTTCAAGATTTCTTGGATGGAACAACTAATAATGATTATCCATCTTCTAGTCCATCCGTTGCTGAAATTCAACCAAAATTAGCTAAATTAGGTTTCGGTATGACTATGAACGATGCTAATGAATTAGCAGAACAACAGAAGGAATCAGTTAGAGCTGCATCTGGTCCAAAATATACAGGTAATGTTGCTAATAAATATGGTAACCAAAAGGCTATCTCATCTGATCAAATGTTCGGTCGTGGTTCTTATGACAATGAAGCTGCCCAAGAAGCTAAACAAAAGTTGAAGACATTTGACAATGCTACTTCTATTTCATCCTCATCTTATTTCGGTGAAGACCAAAATGATGAAGATGCTGATGCATTTGGTTCTAACAATGTTTATCAAAATAACAACAATGCTAATAATAACAATGGTTTTGTTGATTTCAACTTAAGTACAGATGATGATTTACAAATGTTAAAGGATGCTGTTGGACAAGGTGCTCAAAAGTTAGGTAACTACTTAAGAGATTATTTAAGAAATTAGAAAGAATAAAACAAATGAAGGAGTAAATAAACTCATGAACAAAAATAAGCCACATGGATAAATCATAAAAAAAAATATACAAAAAAATAAAAAATAAGAATTTATATGTCATAGAAAGGTAATATTGTAACTATTTTTCAGTGTCATAAGAATCATTCACACATTTACATATATAGATAGATATAAGTTTTGAATATCTGTTCTTCTCAATAAAGAATACAATATTTGAAAAAGCTTGTAAATTAATTTAATATAAGACTATATATTGTTTTAATAAAGGATATTATAAAATAAAATATGATATATATACACTATAATATATTATTATGTGATTGATCTGGACTCTTTGCTAAATGAAATTGTCAATTGACGCAATAATAAAAAAAAGAAAAGAGTGGAGAAAAAAATAAAAACTTTCCAGATCACATGTTTACAAAAGACTGTTTTTAAATTTATTAACATCCGTACATTTTTAGATTTTTATGGATGTTTAAATTTTTCTGAAAATTTTTATATCTGTTTTTTTTCCCAAAAGTAATATAATACAAGTTTCGGGTAAGCTCATTGAGCGTATGCAGTATAGATAAATTCATTAACACTTCGCGCAGGTATATTAATAACAAAATCAAATTTGAAATTTGAAACAATTATTTTCTCTCTACGTGATGTGCCGAAAGTATTCGTTTAAACAGAGAATTATTAGCTCCTTTCTAAACAGATATTCATTTCTCACTAAATAATCTATTTTCTGTCTAACCTAGAATTTATCTTCTGTCTAAACAATTGTTGTTACCTAACTAAATATCCTTTTAGTTAGTGATCCCATAAACTTGATTTCCTTCTAATTGTTGAAACTTTGTATCATTAGTTAAGTCTTTGAACTAATTTATAGTTATGTCTCTCTAAAATAATATTATTGTAATTTAATTCACGTAGAATATTATTTAATTAGAATTGTATACTTACAATATCTCCTACAAACATTAAATTTTTTTGAATTTTTATTTTTTTTCATAATTCGAAATTTTCAAAATTTTTCAAACTTTTAAATTTCAATTTGTGAAAAATCTATTACGCTAAAATCGAAAATAATTAAGCTTATTCTTGTTTTCCACTATTGTAAGAAGAATTCATCTTAGTTATTCTAACTAAATTTATTGCTCTCTTAATAATTTTTATAATATTAATTTTAATTTTAAATATATTAAATATTTTTAATATATATATATATATACATATTTAAAAGTATCTTTAATTATATTATATTACATTTATCAGAAAGACAGAAACACCAACGAGTAAAAAGGTATGTTAACAATACGTTATATGATATAAATTGAATTAGTGGTAAAGCAAATTTTTAGATATTATGGAAATAATAAACGTTATGGAAATATGAAAGCTAGATATCTTCAATATATTTGATCTCTGATATTATAATAGTATGATATGATGATAACAACATGGTTAGAGTAATAAACAAACTATTTTTATAATGGATTAGTGCACTGCTTATCCAGCATTGAAATACAGTAATGGAAGATGTTGAAAAGAATTTTTTTTTAAATGTGGATAAATATAAAACATATCTATCAATAAATATTTGACTGCCATTTTATTAATGTAATTAGAATATAATGTTGTCGTAAGTTTTGAAAACTAAAAAATCAGTATATTTGGCTTTCCAAGATTTTATCAGCATTATTTTTGTAACATTAGATCATAGTGTGCAGAAAATTTTTTTTTTCAATTATTAAAATTTTACTTCAGATTAAATTAAAAACCTACTATTCAATTTGTTGAAATTTTTCACATATAAATATATCAAGTTTACTAACAGAATTTTATTGTATATTAATCTACTTCAATTTTATAACAAATAAATTATTCTTTTAATTTATATTGTGTTAGATTGCAAAGAATAGTATAACAAATAATAATAATATTAATAGATGGCTTCTTCTCTACCACATCCAAAGATTGTTAAGAAACATACTAAGAAGTTCAAGCGTCACCACTCTGACAGATATCACAGAGTCGGTGAAAGCTGGAGAAAGCAAAAGGGTATTGACTCTGTCGTTAGAAGAAGATTCAGAGGTAATATCTCTGAACCAAAGATCGGTTACGGTTCTAACAACAAGACCAAGTTCTTAGCTCCATCTGGTCACAAGACTTTCTTAGTTGCTAACGTTAAAGATTTAGAATTATTAACCATGCACACCAAGACTTACGCTGCTGAAATTGCTCACAACGTTTCTTCCAAGAAGAGAGTCACCATCTTATCTAGAGCTAAGGCTTTAGGTGTTAAGATCACCAATCCAAAGGGTAGATTAGCTTTAGAAGCTTAGATTTAATATATCTAATCAATTTCAAGTTTGTAAAATTTTCTATCTTCCATAAATAAAATACAAATAAAATTATATTTTATATTTAAATTAATCATTTTGTTGTTTTTTAATTATATATAAATGCATATAGATAAATAACATTATTATTATACTAATATCAACTTGATAGTTGATATGTTACTGATACTATGAGACTATATGAGAATAACAACACATAGTCAGCATGCAGACTACTGGCAAGAAATGAAAATACACTGGTAGCTAAAGATTTAAAGGATTCAATACATGATTTGGTTATTGATTATGAAATTACTTAAAGTATAGGGTGTCTATGAATAAAGAATAATAATTAAACTTGAATGATTAATACTTGCAAATGATTAATTCAATTTTTATCGAGGACCTCATCTAACGTGGTTTAATTGAATTAATAACATTTAGATTATTAAACATCAGTTTAATTAAATATTCTGATTTTTAGTTATATTTTATTTTTATTCTACTTAATAATAAGTAAAGTATTTTAAATTTTTTTTTTATATTTTATCAATTGATATCAAAATTTATATCAGATTATATTATTTGGATGGTTAAACATTATATTACATTAATCAAAAAAAAGTTATTTTGATTTCCATTTTAATAATACATCCAACCTAATAATAAAGCAATTAAAGCAATTAAAATTAATGTGTTGGTGTTTAATGCATCTTCACCTTCAGTTGATGGCGCAGATTTCTTTTCAGTAGCAGTTTGTTCAACTTTAACTTCTTTTGTTACTTCTTTTTCAATTGGTTTAGTTTGAATTTGTTCTTTGACTTCATCGACTGTTTCACTCTTTTCATTCACTATTGCTTCTTCATTCTTAATTTCTTGTACGGCAGATTGTTGTTCTTCTTCTTTTTGTTCTTGAACATGAGTTTCTGGAGAGATGACGTATTTAACCTTCATTTTTTTAGAAACAGCTTGTTGTTTAAATTCAGTTTCTAAAGATGGCCAAACATCAGCAACAGCTTTACCTTCTAAATCGTATGGAGCTGGTAAAGTTATGACTAAGAATTTATCACGACATTTGAAATCTTGTTCTGGTTCTTCAGATAAACCTAATAAAATTATTTGAACTTGAACAGTTTCACCTGGAGCTACAATAGCAGCATTTGGTCTAACACAATAAAACTTTGGAGCAGTGGTTTTCACTTTGAAAGCAATTGTTTCATCGGAATTATTTGTAATAGAAGCATATTCAGTGGATTGAACAGTGAATGGAGATTTGAATTCCAATACATCAGGCTGGATAGTGACAGCAGACATCGTTATGATTTGAGGTATGTGTTGTTGTAATAGTGTACGTCTATTTTATAATTTTATAAAAGAGAAAACTAAGTTATAGAGAAAAGATAATAAATCCTTAATACAAAATTTAATATATAGATTATAATTTAAAAACAACTTAAAAATTCAACAGATCAAAATAAAATTGTACTTAAAATTTATTTCAAATTGTCTGATACTAATATTATTTATTGTTATTAGTATTTCAATATTATTTTTATATTTTTTTTCTTATTGAATTCGGTTTTTTACATAGTTAAGAAATACGAGCTAAAGCGAGTTTAAAGCGTTTACTGATTGAAAAACTATAAGAAAAATATTAAGAAATTGTATGTTTTGTCATGTGTTAATCTGACTGTTACATAACAATACAAAAGCTAAAGATCAACTAATTGGAAAATATATAACAATATTAACAACTTCTTATATCATTATAGAACCATATATGTATACTCATCATTACGATCAACTATAATAGATATATTAACATATATACACTTGAAATGATGATTTCCTAATCGGGCAATTCATATACAAAAACAGAAACGACGTTATTGTTGTGCGGGTAATTAGAGTTTCCACAAACGAAATACTGTTCTCGTATATGATGATATATGCAAAGCTGATAAACTTTAAACACGCTATTATAATGAAGAATAAATGATACATATACCATAGTTACTTGAAACTGATTGTCGATGAGTAAAAGTCAAAGCATCAATCTAGCTACACAGTTATATAAAACTTGGAATTATTAAATTTTTACTTCTTTTAATGGCTATGTATATATGTAAAAAAATATTTATATAGTGATATTTAAAAAAATATCTAAATATCTAAATAATATTTGATTTTATCATATGCTGTTTAAACAACGACACCAGAGTTGGAGGCAACTCTTGGCCATAAATCAGCACATTCCTTACCGACTGGACCAGTGATGGCAGAACCTTTCATTTCACCCTTTGGGTTAGCAATGACACCGGCATTGTCTTCGAAGTATAAGTAAACACCATCCCTTCTTCTCCAGGCCTTAGATTGTCTGACGACAATAGCTGGCATGACCTTCTTTCTTAATTCTGGCTTACCCTTCTTAACGGTAGCCATAACCATATCACCTAAAGAGGCAGCTGGTAATCTGTTTAATCTAGAACCAGAACCTTTGACGGCCATGATGTATAAGTTTCTAGCACCACTGTTATCAGCACAGTTCATGATGGCACCAACTGGTAAACCTAACTATTTAAAAAAAATTTCATTTTTATGTAAATTTCAAATATTCTTATTTCTTTATAACCTTAATGTTGTTGTGTATTCATCTTTGGGATTGGTAGAAATAATAATAAGTAAAATAAATTAAAAAATAAATTATTTGTTAGTAAAAAAAAATATTCGCTAATTGAGTTGTTTTGTATTGTAAAACTATATGAACGTTAATGAAATAAAGTTAATCAATTGAATAAAAGATATAATTAGCATTGTTATACATTAATATTTGAGACTCAAGCTGAATGTAAACTGTCATAACATACATTTTCACGAATCTTATAACAAATTGACTTCATTAGTTTTCAAATTAGAATATAAAACATATTAACAGATTATGATAAGGTGATCATAAAATTGATAATTTAATCCTGTTATATTTATTTATCCAATCTTCTTGACATCTTTTTAACAAAAATCTAACTTTCAAATAACATAAAAAAAAAAGTATATTCATCATATAGTTTGAATTTAATTATCGTTGTTCTTATAAGGTCTTCAATATTGTCAAACTTCATAAAATATCATTAACTTTATAATATAGTCTTTAGAATAAATGAAAAAAAATTTTAACATACAGAAATTCTGAATTTAGTACCTTGAGCACCGTTACCAGACATTTTTGCAGTATCTACTTGGGGATTGTTACAGTTCTTGTAATTTGAACAAAAGTAATAACTTAAAAAGATGTTTTAAATATAATACATTTATATATATAAATTTAATTTTTATTAATAACTAAATAATTTTTTAGTATAGTTCACATAATATGATAATAATTTCATCACATTAAAGAAATTTTATTTTACAGTTAAATTTTAATTTTTGAATGAAATTTTAATTTTTGAATGAAATTTTTTGAAATTTTTTGAAGTTTTTTTTTTTTTTTCCAAACTTTTTCAAAAAAAAATATTTATAAAATTTAAGATAATATTTTAGTTTTTCACTGTTAACAACGCGTAGAGACGATACAAAATCATTTTTTCAAATTAAATTGATTGAAAAAATACCCTAGCAATATCCCAACCATTAACAATTTCATCAATAATTAAATATCTTGATCGATGAAAATGTTTAACTATTGATAAAATTGTTAATAGTTGGTATATTGTCTCTTAATTATGTGTTAATATTCAATGATTATGTTTGTACAGTGTATTATATAGTTAATTCAATCTCTTTTAGTTTATATATGTATACATTAATTTTGTAATGTTGGGACTTCAAGTTTTTTTTTTTCAATTTTTGTGTTGAGCGAAGAGTTTGAAATTATTATTTTCTTGTTAGTTTGGTTGTGTCTGGGTGTGTTTATATTAAAATATTATACGTTAAATGGTGTCTGGGTGCATGCAGTCACATATTCGTCTTATTTTCTTAATTATTGGTCCGTATGTATAACAGATATATATATATAAGGTAATTGACATAAAATTATATTGATTTGTATTTTTTTTTTTTACATATATCTATATAATAGTATTTTATTGTTCTAATCTATTACCATACGTTTTTAAATCTATTAATTTAATACCCTTTTCATTCTTAGCCCATCCATCTCCTCCATTGATTATATCTTCAATGCATTCTTTAACATTAAATTCACCAGGTCTTGCATCCCATGATAAATTTAATGATTTTAAATATGCATCTTCCACTAAATAACTCACTTTAACACTAGATATACTTGAATGTATTTTGGATCCTGTTGTTGAACCAGCATATATATTATCACTTGTATCGGATCCATTTACTTTTGTCGATCCACCCATTGAAGAAAACATTACGCTATCATCTTTTTGAAATATATCACCAATACCAGATTGTATATTAGAATTCGTTATTGTTTTATTTAATGATTTATTTAAATTGAAATCATCATAACTACCACGAATCAATCTTAATCTCATTGATAGTTGTAAAATAGTATTTACTTTTGAGTTTCGTAATAAATATCTATTAGAACAATAGTCTTCTTCAGGTCTAATATAATCAACAATATTCAATTTAACTTTACCTAATAATTCATATTTTCCTTTATTCATTTGAGATATATTAATACCATTCATCACAGCTGAATGTGTAGAACTTAAAGTTTTTTTCAAATCATTCGAATTTTTAGAAATTACTCTCTCCACTTTGTTTCCTTTTTCAGGTGTATTAGAATATGTATGTTTTATACTTTGTAATGATAACGATTTTGAACTCCTATCTAAATATATTTCTAATACTAGAACTTTTTCCACTAAAGCACCAGCATTATCAACATGTAATTTAACATGTAATGGGGTCTCTAAATTATAGTTCCATAGTACACGATGACGATCAATTCTTTTAATTGGTGTTATACCCGAATTTTGATTTAAACCTTGAACTGATAATTGATTACCATTACTATTGTTAGCTACAGAATGAATAGATGTCCCTGTCCCATCTTTTAATGTCCATTTAATAAAACAAGACCCGGTGTCTTGAGGAACATTAATAAGATCTTTAAATTTTATATCCACTAAAAATCTTGGCCTTCTTTTTTTTGTGTTTCCATGTAATGCCATTTTGATAAGTAATTATTAAGATAAACGTTACTTTAATTTGTTATATCAATATTTCGTGTCTTTTTTGTTTTGCCTTAATGAATAATTATATTCTATTGAGGCTACTTTAAAGTGTGAATTAATATGATTGTGTCTTAACCTATCAAACGTAATTATATTATATGCTAAAGATTACATTTTAACTATTCTTAAATATACAATATATTCATTATAAATATAGGTCATTTCCCTAAATTCTTCAATATTTTTCACTTGAAATTTATTTGTATTTCTATTTTTTGAACACCGAACTACCCTTTGGGACGGGCATAATAACAAAAATTAACAAGTGACAGATAAAGATGTTGTAATTAAAAGAATAAAAGACATTTAAACAATAGTTACAGTTTGTCAATAATGACGATGATTAAAATATTATAAACTAATAATGCAATCAATGTTCTTCTATAATATTCATTTGAAAGTCATATTGTTATTTAAGTGATTAATTTAAAATTACCTTTTATTGGTATTTTACCAGTTACCAAATCGGATATATCTTTTTCAATAAAAAAAATTCAAGTCATTATAAATATATGTATGTATCGGATATAATAAACTACATTGCAATCATTTTTCAACAAGAGTTGTCAGGTTAAGTTTTCAAAGATTAAACATATTGAAATACCATGTGTTGTTATTTCGGCAGGCATGATTTCGCTGAAATGAAGCTATATTTTTTTTTGGAGATGTTCCTGGTGAATGCCTCTTTCTTCGTTTTATGATTCAAAAATATAATATCAATGCATTTGCTTCAATCATTGTCGACAATCGATATAACATATAAAATATATAAATTAAATACAAACTCTTATTATGTCTGTCGTTGCTAAAACCTTCTTTTTCTGCGGTTTCTCCCCTCCGACTTTTGGAAATTTAATTTCATTTTTTTGTCTTTTCTTAGGTGCTCAGATTGAAAGCAATTTATTGATGAAATTTCCAAATTAGTTAATCCTGTAAATGTTTTCGCTTAATTTAGAGTTGGTTTTTCCCAAAACGAAATTAATTAAACAATTTTGAAATTTCAATTAAACAGGTAAATGTTATTCAAATTTTCAGTTGATTAAACAACATATTAACTGTTGTGATTATTGATATATGAAATAATTAGGTATAATAATTTTAACTTCATTTGATAGCATCTATTTTATTGTTCAGTTTAGTTGTTGTCAAAAAAAATAATTATCAACAATATCTATTTCAACTCTAGACTTAGAGTGAATAGAAAGATAATCAAGTAATTTTAAATTGCAAACAGGTATAGCAATAACGTTAATCATAAGTTTCGATTATTATGAATTCAGACAGTCTTCTAAATCTGAACCATAATCCTGAAGACTATGATAGCAACAGCAGCAATAATTCACCTTCTTCCACTATGAACACTTCTCCTAACCAATTTCCATTATATATTGCTGTTAATCAATACGAAAGAAGAATGGAAGATGAATTAAATATGCAATTAGGTGATAAAATCCAAGTTATCACAGACGATAGTGAATATAACGATGGCTGGTACTATGGTAAAAATTTAAGAACTCAAGAAGAGGGTCTTTACCCTGCTGTTTTCACTCAAGTATATGTTCCGGAAAGAGTGCAATCAACTTTAGAGAAATCTTCAAAACGTTTATCTACAATAATGACTAATACAACCATGAACTCTACTTCAGAACTTCCTACTCCACAAAAAGCAGAAACGGCTACTTTAATAACTGCGCCATCTAATATGAAAGATAGATCTTTGTCTTTGAAGAAAACAATGAGTGATATTGATAAAGCTTTGGAAGAATTACAAGTCAATGACTCTATTAAACCGCAGAACACTGTCAGAAAAATATCTGATATTTCAACTAACATAGAAGAATTAAATATTGATAAACAATGGAATCCAGATATGCCAAAATCAAAAAATCAAAATTATAGACAAGATTTGGAAACGAACCAATCTAGATCAGCTTCGAATAATACCATTATTGTAAATAAATTAGGCACGATGAATGAAATTAATAAAGATAACTCTCAGGGTAACGTTGAAAGAATGCAGGAGAGACCTGAATTGAATAAAGCAAATGTTTTAAATTGGACAGCAGAAGATGTGACTGATTATTTTACTTTATCTGGTTTTGATCCTGAAGTTTCTTCTAAATTTAAAATTCAAAAAATATCGGGTAAAATTTTACTTGAATTAGAATTGTCTCATTTAAAGGAAATCGATATTGATTCTTTTGGTACCAGATTTGAAGTATTCAAAGAGATTGAATCATTGAAAAAGGCTGTGCATGATTCAGTAAATACAAACGAGAAGGATATTAGCATTCGAACCAATGCAAAAAGATCTAGTTTGATGCCGGCCGCCCACCTTAATGATCAAGAAATTTTAGGCTCTGAAAATACACCTGTAAAACAATTAAATAAGAGAAATTCATCTGTTAATGAAAATTCTGTTGGATCTTCTGAGATCAGATCTACTTCTTCTAATAGAAACTCTTATACTCCAAATATAACTCAAAGAAATAACTCTTTAAAAGTTGATAATCAAAAGCAAACTCATAACAGAAGCAAACCTCCATCTTTATCATTGACACCAGATGTGAACCAAGCAAATGGAAATGAAATTATAATAGATGATAAGATGTTTACCTCGCCAAGAAAGGCACCTAAACCACCTTCTTACCCAAGTCCAGTACACCCAATGTCTGCACCATCATCAAAAAGAATGAGCTTAAGCCCAATGTTAAATTCACCTTCTAATCATTATGGAAATACGTCAATCGAAAAGGTATCTACATTAGCTACGACTCCAAATGCAAGTTCTAAATCTAATAAGTTCAAATTTCCACAATCTAATGGTACAATTCCACATACAAACATTCAACCTAATGCCAGTAGCGTTACAACATCAAGAAAATCTACTATTTATTCAAATCATAGAAAAAGTGTTTCTGGTGGATCATTTGTTGATTTATATAACCGTGTTTCATCAATTTCATCGCCATTAAATGAATCAAAGAAAACATCAGATTATAATGAAAAATATGGAGATCATATACGTAAAACAAGT
Source organism: Tetrapisispora taiwanensis (nom. inval.) (assembly GCA_030573835.1). Classification (NCBI taxonomy): domain Eukaryota; kingdom Fungi; phylum Ascomycota; class Saccharomycetes; order Saccharomycetales; family Saccharomycetaceae; genus Tetrapisispora; species Tetrapisispora taiwanensis (nom. inval.). The sequence continues at coordinate 31,412 of JAJMDZ010000072.1, read as the reverse complement.
GTATCCAGTAATAGCCATTCAAGGAATGCATCTCAAAGTAATTTAGATCCTAAAGCCCATAGACGTAATTCATCTCTATTATCTTTCCTATCATCAAAGAATGAAGAAAGGCCAAGTTCTCCTATAAAATTAAATAACTATAAAACAACTGGTAAACAATCGCATAGTAGAAATAGTTCATATGCTAAGAGTCCATACAAAACCGAACAAATAGATGATACTATTCGTGCAACACCTAAAGATTTTTTCGCTAGCACAAGCATGACTCCAAGTAGTAGCAATGCCGTTACTTCGCCTTCTCATAGTAGTAAAAAAAGAGTTACAAGTGCAATTGATGCCAAATCACCATCACTTGATGGTACAGCATTTGCAATGATGGAAGAAGAAGAAAAGAGACGATCAATAAGTGAAATGGCAAAAGGTAAAACCATGCATAAAATGCCAGGTAAACCAAATTCCAAAAGAAATACTACAGCATTTATCGAGGGAATTAGATCAATCAGTGTTAATGATGCTATTAAAACTGCCGAATGTTCTGGTTGGATCAAGAAAAAAGGTAGTGGTACAATGGGAGTTTGGAAATCAAGATTCTTCACTCTTCATGGCACCAGGTTATCATATTTTTCAAACGAAAATGATAAACGTGAAAAGGGTTTGATTGACATTACCGGTCACAGGGTCGTACCTGCAAAGGACGATGATAAAATTGTATCACTATATGCAGCAAGTACTGGTAGAGGTAGATATTGCTTTAAATTATTACCACCTCAGCCTGGTGCAAAGAAAGGTGTAAATTTTACTCAGCCTCGTATTCACTATTTTGCTGTTGATTCAAAGGAAGAAATGAGAACATGGATGTCTGCATTAATAAAAGCCACCATTGACATCGATACCGATACTTCAGTAGTTAGTTCATATTCTTCATCGACAATATCATTATCAAAAGCTAAAGAAATGTTATCTCAAGCACGTAAGGAGAGCTTACAAAGAGAACAGGGTACACTATTGAATGAAGAAGATGAAGATCAGTTATTGTGGGAACAAGAATTATCTGTCAAAGCTAAGAGCAAAGAACAAACTCGCCGTAATAGATATACTATGGATTTCTCCATCGGTAGGTCAAATGCTGGCGTTAGCAATTTAGATCCAAAGTCATCATTTAATGTCGTCAGTGACAAACCTACTATTTGGAACAAACGTTATAGCGCATATGGATCAATACCAGGACAAATTGAATCAAGTGCTGCTGAAGTTGATTTTTCTGAAGACAATGACAACGATAGCGTAGCTGCAAGTAGTCATTATTCTGACTAAGAGTGTAACTTACTATTTTTTTTAGTATATAATAGTTATTCAGAGGGAATTAGACAATTGTTTATAGATATATTCGTATGTTTAAGATAGTTAGTATAATTAATAAAAAAAAAATTATGCATTATATTAAAATTTAAAAATTACAGGTTGAAGTATTTGATGATGCACTTCTGTAATTATATGCATTATATAAGTTATATATATATATATATATGTTTTGCTTCTAAAATAAGTATTGTTAATCTAATGTATGACATTTTTCTAAAGCCTCCATTATCAGTTGTCTACCTTTTGGATCTAAATTCAAAGCAACAGTGTATTCTTTGATTGCATCTTTTTTCCTTCCTAAAATTGAATATATTTGACCTAATAGGAAATGCACAGTTGCTTCATCTGGGGCAATGTGCTTCAACTCTTCGAAGCATGATAAAGCCAAAGTATATCTTCCCATTGAATATAGTAGATGTGCTCTCTTGAATGTTGCTAAAGAAGAAGATGGCTGTAAATCACAAGCCAGCTCATAATATTGTAGTGCTTTCTCTTGATAGTTTAACTTTTCTAAAGCCACACCGCAACAACAAATCAGAACTACATTTATTGGATTTATCGAATGGGCTTTCTCAAAGAATAATAATGCTTCTTCGTATTGGCCTAGCTTCATAGATACCATACCAAGACCGTAATAAGCATTATAATGGTTTGAGTCGCATGCAATAGCTTTTCTATAGCATTTTTTCGCTATATCAAATGAATCATTTAAAGTATATTCGTGACCTTGTAAAGTGTAAGCATAGGCAAAATTTCGATCAACTTGGGTTGCTTTTTCAAAGGCTATTATTGCTTCAGGATGATTTTTTTGCAAAGACAAGAAATTACCTAAGCAACACCATGTTTCTGGATCACGAGGATGATTTGTTATCAACTCACTTGATAAAATACTTAGTTTTGCCTTATCATTTAATTGCCACAACAGAGTTGAATATATTTCCATGTCCTTTGTCCTTGAAGGTTGTAAAACTCTCAACTTTTGAAAATACTGTAAAGAAACCTCATAATTAACTAATTCATGGTGGTAAATACCTAGTTGAGCTTGACACCATGGCATATTATCACGAATATATTCCGGGATTCCATCAGTTGTCAACCTAACAGCTTTATGGAAATCATACTGTGAGGAAGCTTTTAAAATTTTGGCAAATGTATATATTAGTTCAACAAAACCCATTGATTGTTGTTGTTGAGAGCTTCTTAAACTGTTTCGATTATTTTTTGATGCTGACGATAGAATTGATGAATTGGTTGAGTCCGATGATGCAAATGAATTTGAAATATTTATTTTATCTTTGTTTAAGATACTATTATTCGGTTTTAAATTTGAATTATTATTTATATTATTATTGTGCATTGATGTTATTTTACCTTTAGGTGTCTTTAAAGTTGAAGTTTCTTTCGGTATTTTTTTACTTGGTGAACTTGAAAATAATTTATTTTTATTTAAAACTTTAAAATGATTATTTGATTTTTCAATAGAATTTGTTAAAGTATTATGTGTCGAACTTGTTGTGACCATTACATTTGCTTTATTTAGAACTGAACCAGAAGTAATTGTATTTTTTGAAATAGAATTTGCTGCATTTGCTAACATATTTTGTGCTGTTTGTTCACTAAATTTTGATGATGAGTTATTCAAAAATGTATTATTTCTTCCTGATTTGAAAGGTGTTGAATATGATTTTGATACAGAATTATATCTACTTCTATTGGGTAAGTGAGAATTATGAAATGAATTTGATGAATTATATTGATGATTTGGTTGATTTGATTGAGAACGTTTAATTAAAACTGAATATAACTTTTGTAAATCTACTGTTGCTCTTAATTTTGATAATCCTATATAAGCCTCCCATAAAAATGGATTTTTATTTAAAGCTTCTGTAAAATAAATTGCACTATCTTTTGAATTATCATTTTTTTTAAATAATTTTCCTAATAAACAATCAATGGTAGCATTATTTGGATAATGTACTAAATTCGAAGTTGTTGAATTTGTTGTATTTGTGTTAGTAGTGGTTGTACCATTATTATTTAAATTTTTTAAATTTGATTTTTCTTTTAAATCTAATAAAATTTTAATTGCATCATTAATATTATCATTATCTAATTTTAATGAACATAATGAATAAATATATGCAATACCAATATTTAAATGTTTATATTTTTTAGAAATTTCAAATGCAGTTAATATATTATGATTTAAATAAAGTGATAATGAATAAAGATAAATTGAATCAATTTTATTATTATTTTTATCATTTAATTTTTTACATTCAGCAAATAATAATTCTGATAAAAATTCTGATGTGTTATAGTTTAATTGTAAAATTGATTGCTGTACATAGTCAAATAAACTTAAAATATTATTTAAAGAAATATCATCAATTAAATCATCATTACCATTTAATAAACTACCATATTTATGAACTGATTGACCACTGCCAAACAACATCAGTGAAAATTAAAGAAACTTAAACAAAATTTAAACAAAATCTATTAATAACAAAAAATAAATTATAATCAAAATATGTAAGCAAAGTATTGTATAGATATGAATATGAATATAATTATAAATATCAATATCAATATAACACCGACAAATTTGGTTTCCGTTTTATCTTGGTCTTTAGTTATTAAAATTTTGATGAAGTTAATATTAATAAAAAATTTATTATTATTCTAATATTAGTTCTAATTTTTAAAATATATTCAATATATGAAAGTAATTATGTAAATTTACAATTGATTTAAAATTATAATCATCTTTAATCATCATCATTTTTGATCTTATTCTTATTTCGATTTATCGTTATTGTGGGTTATTTACACAAAACTAAAAAAAAAAATTGAAAATTTAAAATTTAAAAGTCTTTGGTTACCCGGTGTAATCCATTTTTAGATATTCAGGGTAATAACATCTATTTTCTTTAAAATAACAAATTACTTGTTTAAGAAAATATTTAAATTGAGTTTTGGTCACATGACTGACGCGTGATTTATTTTTTTTACTTTTTTTTGATGTCGCGTAAAGATCTTTTTTTTATTTACTGAGAAGAAAAAAAAATTCATTTAACGTATTTTAAACTGTGTCATCTAAAATAAGAATAATGAATAATATAAAGGTCAAGGTATATATGGGTGTGAGTTTGTTAAATTAATTATCTTATAACTATATAATTGTTATTCTTTCTATGTATAGGATAAATCATTGGAATTGATTTATCATAGAAAAATGATTGTTGTTCTTTTCTGTGTAGTGTAATTTTTTTCGATTACAATAACGTACCAATGGAAATCAAAAATGAAAGTAACTAATCAATGTATATATATATATATGATACCTATTATTATAACTTTACTTAATTTCACACATAATAAAGTTTATTCTAAATTCGAGTTTCATTTACAAAAGCTTCAACTAATTAAATTATGTTTTTATTCTACAGACGTCCAAAAATTTGAGTCGCCATATTGTAATTAGCTATAACCCGTAATTCATATATATATATTCTTTCAGATATTTAAATCTGTATTTCCAGTCTGAAACTTTTATTAATTAAAAAGGCAAAACAATATAATAATTGTTACGTATTGAAAAAAAATTTGTCCTACAGGTAATTAATTATTCGCTTGAAATATTTTTTTTTCAAATTTTTTTGATTTTATAAAATCAATTGTTTGACCCGATTAGGAAAAAATATGAAATTAGTAGGAGATATGGAAAATTTGACGATTGGTGGTAATTTCACATAATAATTTTAACATCAATTATCTATCAATGTACATAATTAATTATTTTATTGATTATTTTATTGATATTATTTGTTGAAAAAAGTGTATCAATACTATAATCAAATTATTTTTCAATTTAAAGTATATTAGATTACTTTTTCCTTTGCAATAGGTGATCAAGCAATATATCAACTAAAATTGTATTCGTGCTAGTAGAATAAAATCATTCACGTCAAAAATAATTTAATTGTTCTATAGGCTAACTTTATCATAATATTAATATAATAATCCACTAAGTTAGAAGAATCGATTGGGATACATATTTATAAAAGTTGGTAATAGTTTTAATATATTAAATTTTATTTGTTTTTTAGTAGTCTGTTTTTGAGATATATTAAAAAAAAGTAGTTTGGTTAGAACTTCAAGTTCAAATTGTTGGAAGTCATAAATTTTATTACACAATAGAATACAAATAGAATAACAAACTTGATTTTTCATTGATTTCATTTTTTAAGATACTTTTGCGTATAAAATATATTATTATCACTTTACAATGTTTTCTAACGGTTCTAATAATGATGTTAATACAAGTATTGGTATAAAGAAAGAGTTGGTTGTGATTTCAAGTAATCAACAAAATATGTCTAATATTCAAATTCAACAACCGTACAATACTAATCCTCTAAATGTTACAGCCCAAACAGATCTAACATCAAATACACCAATTATTGAAATTGCAACATATTCTGAAATTGACGTTTATGAATGTTATGTTCGTGGATTTGAGTCAAGAATTGTAATGAGACGTAAAAATAACGATTGGGTAAATATAACACAAGTATTGAAATTAGCATCTTTTTCAAAGACAAGAAGAACAAAGATTTTAGAAAAAGAATCAATTAATATGGAACATGAGAAAGTTCAAGGTGGTTATGGTAGATTTCAAGGTACTTGGATTCCATTACAATCTGCAAAAGATTTGATAATTAAATATGAAATAAATGATCCAGTAATATCAACGTTGGTAAACTTCGAATTGGATCCAAATAATCCTCCACCAAGAAGAAGTAAAAATAGTATATTGAAAAAGACCTCTCCAGGTATGAAGATTAATTCACCTTCAAGTTATAATAAAACTCCAAAGAAAAGTAATAATTCTATATTAAATTCATCATCTTCAACATCCAATAATGGTGTTAAAAAACATAGAAAGAAATTTAGTAGTGGATCTGGTCAATTATTACAAATTAACCCAAGTCCATTGAGTAACGTTTTTCAAACACCTCAAATACCAAATGGTGCATCACATTCTCATAGTAATATGAGTTCAAATACGATAATTGACACATCAATAGAATCTGTTTCAACATTAAATAATACTCAATTAACTAATGTTGATAGTCATTTTGAATCTAATACCAATAGTAGAAATCCCTCCATTGTAGTGAACGGGTACTCAGCAACACAAAAACCTTTACAATTCTTTCCTGTGCCAACTTCATCAGGCTATAACAATGTAAATAATAATAACATGAACTTGAACAATAATTTTAGTTCCGCTAAAAAGATAACAGGTTCAAATAAAGATCAAAGTAAATCGGACAAAAATGGGAATAAGAGACCAAAAGAATCATCATTTTTAACTTTTATTCCAGATTCAAGAAATAAAACTTTTACATCTTCAGAACATATGTCAGTAGATCCATCACATTATAATAGTTCTCATATGAATAAAAACCAAAAAGAGAATAAAAAGTTAGTTAAAAGGAGAAAAAAGAAATCTGATTCTACTGAGACAAATGTAATGACTACTAATGAACGTAATTTCCAAGGCAAAACTCAACAAAATTTTAAAGTAATTAAAGAACAAATGGTTGCATCTAATATACAGCATATACCTTATCCAGCTAGTTCGAGTGTGCAATCCAACTCAGTTGTTTCATCTGCATCAACCCATGTACCAATGTCTGCTGATTCTACCCAATATTCACAATTCAATAGAACTACTAATGATATTCCAGTTTTATCTGAACAAGATTACAAAGATTTAATATTACAAATATTATCTTCAGAAGATATTACTGATTCTACCTCTTTGCCTCTGGTTTTATATAATCCACCCCCGTCTCTAGATATTAACTTTGAAGTTGATAATCAAGGCCACTCTGCATTACATTGGGCAACAGCAATGTCTAATGTTCCATTAATTAAGCTATTAATATCTTTGAATATCGATATCTTTAAAAGTAATAGAAGAGGTTTCAATTGCATAACCAAAATGATATTTTATAACAACTGTTATAAAGCAGGAACTTTCATGGATATTATCTCTATTTTAAAGATGTGTTTGATTACATCTGATGATAATAATAGAATTCCATTACATTACTTGGTGGAGTTATCAGTTAATAAATCTAAAGATCCTAATGTGATCAATTTCTATATTGAAGGTATTTTTAAGACTTTGGCCAGTGAAAATTATTCATTACTAAATATCTGTTTGAATCATCAAGATAATATGGGTAATACATTATTACATTTAGCAGCGCTCAATTTAAATATTGATTTATATCATAAACTTATTGATTTAGGTGCATCTAAATATATGCCCAATTTTGATTCAAAAACTCCTGCAGCTATTCTTGCTAAATTCAGTGGAATTCATAGTGATACAATCCCTAATATTGAATACATGCAAAATATTGAGTTACAAGAAGGTTATCAAAGTCCTCAACCAAACAGAACCAAATATGAATTAAATAATAATGAACATAAGAAACAAAACATGGGGTCTGGATTGATTAATAGTCCATACAAAGTTAAATTACATAATCAAAATGACCAAAATATTTTGAATCAGGATATGTCTAATAATGATACTTTTACAATGGAAGATATTTCAGAATTAGATAATTTGGTTACATCATCAGTTGTTAAGAACACTGATATACTTAATATCAATGTTTTAAAAAACTCACCAATGTTATATAAATCTAAATCTGGCTCTGAAGTGAACAAAAATGTACTTCAACAACCAATTACATTAAATGAAATTAAACCTAGAACAGCTTCCAAATCTGATTATGATAATGATGTCACTATTGAAGAAAATATTTCAAATATAGATGCAAATGATGACAATATGGATATTGATAATGAATCATTGAAACAAACTTCTAAACTTTCAATTTTAACAGCTAAATTGAATGACTCAATTAGAAAGAGTGTTAAGACAGGAGAATTTGCGATATCTGATAATAAAAAGAAAATAGATGTTATTAATTATCAATTAGACTCTATAACGAATCAAAAAAGAATATTAATCGATCAAGTTAATAAAAATTATGATCTTGAATCGTTGGATGAATTACCTCATAAAAAAAATGAACTTGATAATGAGATTGAAACAGTCAAGACCCAATTTATTAATAAATTTGAAATGAAACAAAATAAAATATACGTTGAAAAATTAAAAGAGATAGAAAATGATGAAACCAAAATTAATAATTACAATAATAAATCGATCACTGAATTAAATAAAGAAGAAACAAAAGCATTGATTGAGTCATATAAAGAATCAAAAGAACTTAAAAACAAGATGATTAAAAATATTGTCAATGCAGTTGGTTCAATGACATCATCAGTTAAAATAGAAAAATATAGAAAATTAATTGGTCTTACAATTGAAAATGTTGATGCCAAACTTGATGAAATTGAGAATGAATTGAGTATGAACGTTTGAAATAAAAAAAATAAAGTTACATAATGAAAGAGGAAAACTACGTTAACAGTTGACTCTAACATGTAGTACTAGACATGCATAAATATATATGTAATGAATCAAATATGAAATTAATATAAAGAATCATTAATTGTTATATTTATTAATCTTATTCAAGTATAATTGCTTATATGCATATATTGTTACGTTAATTACGTCACATAATATTTAATTACACATCACATGACCATATTTTTGTCGTTTAATTAATCACTTTAAACGAACATGTGAAAAAATAAAAAAAATTTTCTTTCTTTTTTTTTTCTTTGGTTTTAAGGCCATGGAAGCGATATTAAAAAAAGTGGAAAATTCGTATTTTGGTAAGAAACCAATGCAGAAACAACAAAAAGTATTTGAAAAAAAAAATAGAATTTTTCATTTTTGAAATAAGATGGGATGGGATGGGATGGGATGAGATGAAATGAGATGAGATGAGATGAGATGAGATGAGATGAGATGTGCTTGAAACTTCTTTATATGTACTAAACAAATAAAATTAATTGATTGAAGTTTGTAACTAGGTGTTATTATGTATAGTTATCTATCACTTAAAAATTTTAGATATGTTGATTATTGTTTCAATATAATAAAAATATCAATTTCTTTTATATATTGTTGTAATCTTCTGAATTATTAAGTTGATTTATATTTTTAATTTAAAATATATTAAGCTAAAAATTTCTTATTTAAATAGTCAGACGGGAATTTTAACTTTTTAATTGATTTTGTTTTAAATAAAAAGAATCAAAGATGGATTCACAATTTTTAGCCCAGCTTGAACAAACTTTAGGTGCTATTGTCCAACCAAGTTCTTCTTCTTCTTTGAAGGAAACTACAAAGACTTTACAAACTCAATATTATACTCAACCAACTACTGTTCCAGCTTTAATTCATATTTTACAAAACAGTAATGATGATGCTTTAAAACAATTAGCTGGTGTTGAAGCTAGAAAATTGGTTCCAAAACATTGGACTTCATTAGATGAAGCTATGAAGAATGAAATGAAAAATTCTTTATTACAAACTGCTTTCAGTGAAGATAAAGAAATTATTCGTCATTCAAATGCTCGTGTTATTGCTTCTATTGGTACTGAAGAATTAGAAGGTAACAAATGGCCAGAATTAGTCCCAAGCTTATTACAAGCTGCTTCTGGTGAAGATGCTGGTGTTAGACAAATCGCTGTTTTCATTTTATTATCTTTATTAGAAGATTATTCTCCATCTTTAGCTGTTTTCATCGATGATTTCTTAAACTTATTTGCTCAAACTATCAACGATGCTACTTCTTTAGAAACTAGATCTTTATCTGCTCAAGCTTTAAACCATGTATCTGCTTTAATTGAAGAACAAGAAACTATTAACCCACAATTTGCTACAAAGTTCGCTTCTCTAATCCCATCCATTGTTAACACTTTAGATGCTGTTATTAAAGCTGAAGATATTAAGAATGCTAAAGCTATTTTTAACTGTTTAAATGATATTTTATTATTAGACTCCCAATTAACCGGTAACACCATTGTTGATTTAGTTAAATTAACTTTACAAATCGCTACAAACACTGAAGTTGAAGAAGATGTTAGAGTTTTCGCTATTCAATTCATTATCTCTGCTTTATCTTACAGAAAGTCCAAGGTCTCTCAAAGTAAATTAGGTAGAGAAATTACTTTAGCTGCTTTAAGAATTGCTGCTGAAGAAATTGATGTCGATGAAGAATTAAACAACGAAGATGAAGCTGGTGAAAACGAAGAAAACACCCCATCTTTAGTTGCTATCAGATTATTAGCTTTCGCTTCTGCTGAATTACCACCATCCCAAGTTTCTACTGTTATCATTGAACATTTACCAGCTATGTTACAATCTTCAAATCCATTTGAAAGAAGAGCTATCTTATTAGCTATCTCTGTTGCTGTCACCGGTTCTCCAGATTACTTCTTATCCCAATTCGATAAAGTTATTCCAGCTACCATTTCTGGTTTAAAGGATTCTGAACCAGTTGTCATTTTAGCTGCTTTAAAGTGTGTTCACCAATTAACCACTGACTTACAAGATGAAGTTGCTAAGTTCCACGAAGAATACTTACCATTAATTATCGATATCATTGATTCTGCTAAATTCGTCGTTATTTACAACTATGCTACTATGGCTTTAGATGGTTTATTAGAATTCATTGCTTACGAAGCTATTGCTAAATACTTAGAACCATTAATGAACAAATTATTTTACATGTTAGAAAGTAACAACTCTTCTAAATTAAGATGTGCTGTTGTTTCTGCCATTGGTTCTGCTGCTTTCGCTGCTGGTTCTGCTTTCATTCCATACTTCAAGACTAGTGTTCAATACTTAGAACAATTCATCCAAAACTGTTCTCAAATTGAAGGTATGAGTGAAGATGATATCGAATTAAGAGCTATTACTTTCGAAAATATTTCTACCATGGCTAGAGCTGTTAGATCTGAAGCTTTCTCTGAATATGCTGAACCATTAGTCAACTCTGCATACGAAGCTATTAAAACTGAATCTGCTAGATTAAGAGAATCTGGTTACGCTTTCATTGCTAATTTAGCTAAGGTTTACGGTGAAAACTTTGCTCCTTTCTTAAAGACTATTTTACCAGAAATTTTCAAGACTTTAGAATTAGATGAATACCAATTCAACTTCGATGGTGATGCTGAAGATTTATCTGCTTTTGCTGAAGGTGCTACAGAAGAAGATTTACAGAGTAAGTTTACTGTCAACACTGGTATTTCTTACGAAAAGGAAGTTGCTGCTGCTGCTTTATCTGAATTAGCTTTAGGTACTAAAGAACATTTCTTGCCATATGTTGAACAATCTTTAAAAACTTTAAGTGAACAAGTTGATGAATCTTACGGTTTAAGAGAAACTGCTTTAGCCACTTTATGGAACGTCGTAAAGGCTGTTCTATTAACTTCTAAGATCGTCCCAGAATCTTATCCAAAAGGTTTACCAGCCACTTCTTACATTGATGCCACCTCTTTAGCTGTTGTACAAACTGCCAGAGCTATTTCAATTGCTAATTTAAATGACGAATTTGAAACTTCTATGGTCATTACTGTCTTAGAAGACTTAGCTAACATGATCAAGCAATTCGGTGCTATTATTATCATGGATAGCGGTGACAGTTCTTCTTTAGAAGCTCTATGTATGCAAGTTCTAAGTGTTTTGAGTGGTACTCATGCTTGTCAAACTATTGACGTTGAAGAAGATGCTCCAAAGGATGAAGAATTAGATGCTTCTGAAACTGAAGCTACCTTATTAGACATTGCTTTAGAAGTTTTAGTTAGTTTATCTCACGCTTTAGGTAGTGACTTTGCTGGTATTTTTGAAAACTTCAAACCAGTTCTATTTGCATTATATGAATCTAAATCTAAGAATAAGAGATCCTCTGCTGTTGGTGCCACTTCTGAAATTGTCTTAGGTATGAAGGAAAGTAACCCATACAACCAAGAAATGTTAGAAGCTATGATCATAAGATTAACCACTGACAAATCATTAGAAGTTAGAGGTAACGCTGCTTATGGTGTTGGTTTATTATGTGAATACGCTTCCTTTGACACTTCTTCCATTTACGGTACTGTCTTAAAGGCTCTTTACGAATTATTAAGCACTGCTGACCAAAAATCTTTAGCTTCTGATGACGATGAAGCTACCAGAGAAATCATTGACAGAGCTTACGCTAACGCAAGTGGTTGTGTTGCTAGAATGATCTTCAAACACGAAGCTTCCGTTCCATTAGAACAAACCATCCCAGCTATTTTTGCTCACTTGCCATTAAACACTGGTTTCGAAGAATATACTCCAATATTTAACGTTATCATGAAATTATATCAAGATAACAATGGTGTTATTACTAACATCACACCAAAAGTTGTTGAATTCTTTGCATCAGTCTTCACTAAGGATGCTGAAAGAATTAAATTAGAACAAGAATCTACTTTAGGTAGAGAAGAAAATCTAGAAAGATTAAAGCAATTCCAAACTGAAGAAATTAGACAAAAGATTGTTGAATTATTAAAATACATCAATAGCAACTACAACGGTATTGTAGCTGAAAATTCTGTATTGGCTTCAGTTATTGCATAATCTAAACCGTTTTTAAACTAATATTTCTTCCGAAACATCATTATTGTATTTTAGTGCTTTTTTTACTTATCTAGGCTTAGACGGAAAATAAGTACAATTCTTTATAAATAAACTGTATATTTTAAAATTAAAATCTACTATAACTTAAAACAAAGAGGTATATATTGGCGTATTCGATTTGTCTTGAGAATGAATTGTAATATCTAATCAATTAATAAATAGAATTGACGTTACATATATATATTCTTATAAATGGTTGTATATCACTTTCCACGACTTTCTTTGACATAAGTTAAAGACCAACAGAAAGAAATTCTATGAAATTGTTAAGCATAATATTTGATTTGGGTAATAAAATATTGATTTAAATAATGTATGGATTAGATTAATTGAAATAAACTAAGTATATAACTTTAAACAGAAGATCATTAATTTTGAATCTCAAATATAGATATACATATTTATACAACTAACAACTCTTAGAAGGCAAACGTGTTATTTCCGTTAATAAATTATAGAAACTGTTTGAATTTTAGTTAATTGAACTATAAATAAAAAGCAAAATAAAGATATAATAGCATAATCTTACCAAATGTCATATTACCGTTCGAATACTGGAGGAAATCAATCGATTGCTACTGATAAAGATTTAATGAATGACATTGTAATTAATAACCCAGCAGAAGATTCTATCTCTGATATTGCATTTTCTCCACAACAAGATTTTTTATTTAGTGTAAGTTCATGGGATAATAAAGTACGTATATGGGATGCTCAAGGTGGTAACCCACAAGGTAGAGCTCAGTATGAACATTCCGCACCAGTATTGTGTACAAGATGGTCTAACGATGGTACCAAAGTTGCGTCTGGTGGTTGTGATAATGTTATCAAGATATATGATGTTGCAAGTGGACAAAACCAACAATTGGGAACACATAATTCAGCAGTCAAAAGTTTAAGATTTGTTAATTGTGGTCCTAGTAATCAAGAATGTGTAGTGACAGGTTCCTGGGATAAAACATTAAAATATTGGGATTTAAGACAACCACAACCAATTTCAACCGTAATATTACCTGATAAAGTATATGCAATGGATAGTAAAGAAAAGTTACTTGTTATAGGTACAGCTGAAAGAAATATTTGTATTATAGATTTGAATAATCCAGGAAATATTTTTAAGTCATTTTTATCACCATTAAAATGGCAAACAAGAGCCATTGCATGTTTTAACAGAGGTGATAGCTATGCAATCGGTTCAATTGAAGGTAGATGTGCAATCAGATATGTCGACGATATGCAACAAAAGAATTTAGGATTCTCATTCAAATGTCATCGTCAAAATATAAATAATAATTCATCACATGCCAATGTGTTCCCAGTGAATAGTATAGCGGTACATCCAATATATGGTTCATTTGCTACAGCAGGAAGTGATGGTACATTCCACTTTTGGGATAAAGATCATAGACACAGACTTAAGGCTTTCCCAAATCAAAATGCGACTATTCCAGTGGTTAATTTCAATAGAAGTGGTTCTATATTTGCATATGCATTAAGTTATGATTGGTATCAAGGTCATAATGGTAATAGACAAGGGTATCCAAATGTCATCAAATTGCATCCGACTACCGAAGCTGAAGTCCAAGAAAGAAAGAAGTAATGTTAATTGAAGTAGTTTTTTTTTCATCAAAAATAGCGAAAAATCATGAACAATGGTATAAATAAAACTCAACATAATCTTTTTTATGAACACTTTTTAAAATAATTTCTCAAGCTTTACCAAAATCTTCATATCAAGTTTCCTTAAGTCCTCTAGATCAATGACTGTAGCCCATCAATAATTAAGAGAGAAATAGCCCCTATATCTAATGAAGGAGATTTGTATAGCAAATGAGTTTAACAAAGTATCTACATACCAATTGAGTTCATTATCATTATCACTATCTTATAATCTCTACCTAATGATAGTCAAGAGTCCTCGATGACCTATAAAGTTCAATTGACATTGAATCATTTACCCGTCTCTTTCCTCCTGGTCTTCAACGATGCTCTTTTTAACAGAAGATTCGTCCGTACAGACCGCTCCCATTTCAATGAGATCAACTGAAAAAAAAATTTCGTTGGACGCAACAATTTTGAAATTTTTGAAATTTTTGAAAAATTGATGAGTTTAATTTACTGTAAACAATACAATTTGGAAAAATATTTTTGTTTAATTAATGTAATTATTTAATTTAAGATTAAAGTTTTAAGAATCTTTATATAAACTATAATTTTGAATATTTAAGAAGAGTTATTAATTGAATTTCATTAAAAAAACCATCTCGACTTAGATTAATACCAACCCCCCATTGAAAACTATACCAATATAGTAATTTTATTTCTTTTAAAAACTTCATAGATTAGGTTCATTTTAATTATCATTGATTGATACTTTTATTGGGTTTTTATTTTAATATTTATGTTCTAAACTAATTATAATTCTGGTTTTTTAAATACAATTTTTTTTATTTGGGTAGCATTTAGCATTTTTTTTTTTAATATCATTAAAATTGGGGTCGTCTTCTAAATTAAATTTTAAGACAAGTTTTATACGATTTTTTTCTTATAATAATTTCATTTACTTTTGGGTTTTGTGAATATTTGGTGAATTTTTTATTATCACATTATTTTATTTTATTCTAAACAAAGGTTAATACTTTTTTTTTTCTCTGACTAAAGGGTTTTATATTATTTTTTTATTACATTTAAATTTAGGTTATACATTTAATAATGCCAGGAAAAATCATCGATATACCTTTTTTATCTCAAATTGAAGATATGGATATATATTTAAAAGATTATCAAACAATGAAATCTTCTTCAAAAAATTCATTTGGTTCAACTTTTTTACCAATGTCAAATAATCAAAATAGATACAATAATGATGGAAATAATCGTCATAATAATTATAGAAATAATCATGATTTTAATTATGATACAAATAATAAAAAAAATACATTAAATGGACAATATTCAAATTTGATCCATAATAATAATAAAAATAAAAATAATCATTTAGGTTCAACTGATAATAACAGTTGGTTGGAAAATGATAATTATAATAATAGGGTAAAAAATTATAATCATCAAGGGTACAATAATTATAATTCAAATTATAAGGTTAATAGCGATTTGCATAACAATAATAACAATAACGGTAATGGTAACGGTAATAATAATAGTAATAATAATAACCAAATCAGAAATAAAATTAAAAATCACAAAGAAAGTTTTAAAGGTGGAGATAAGATTCTAAATAATAATTCATATTTACAAAACAATAAATTAACAAATCATTTGAAGAAAACTCATTCTCCATTATATTTTAATGCTAATAACAATGAGAGTTCTGGATCTTTAACTAATATGCAATCTTTATTCTTTGGAAATTCTAGTAATACTGATTTTCAATCTACAAGTAATATGATTGGTAATACAACCACAATTATGAGTTCTTCAGTTACTAATCCACTGACACAAAATTCTGCATTTTCCAGCAATAATTTCGATTACATGTTTCAATCTAATTCGGATTTAAATAAGGAATTAGCAAATACAAATGTAGCCTCTTCGCCAGCTTATTCAAACTATTTGAATGGTTCGCTATTGCCAAATTCAAGTATTTCAGCATCCATGGGCACGAACCCATTAGCTCTGTCAACTAATCTTGATTTAATGGGTGGATTATCTTCTACACCAAGTATGATTAATGACTTTAATCAATCAATGTCATTTTCTTCTAACACTCCGGTAAAGTTTCCTAGTAGTACTGCTTTACCACTATCTAACAATTCTGAACAAAAAGATTTGAACCTCAGTGGAGATCAAAATCAAACTGCATCTAAAGCTGAACAATCTTCTAGTATGTTGAAATCAAATATGATGCTAATGGATGAATCATCATTTCGTTGGGGTTCTTCAAATGCAGATTTAACATCATCTGCGTCTGCAAATAGTTCATTTGGAATTTGGAACAATGATATGAGTGTTTGGAGTTAATTGTATATCAGTTTTGAATATATAATAAGCGTTCATCTTAGTAAGTAAATCATACTGTTGAATGGTTCTATTATAAAATACTAATTTAACAAAGTCATGATTAAATAATATGTTTATACAATATTTATGTTTATATAGATTACTTACGGAAAAATAAAATAACACATTACTATATTAACTTTTTATTATTCAAAATCATGTTGACTTCTATAATAATAATTTATTTAATTAGGTTTTAATAATTCCATTATTTCGTAAGTATAAAATTATTATTTTTCTTTTCTATGTTATGTTTTAATTTTATCTATTGCATTTATAGACGTTAATCATCCATTCGGGAACTAATAATAAATTTTGAAATAATAAAAATAACATTTAACTATTTTGATAATTAATCGACTTACCTAATTTAGGAATCGCAAAACCTTCTAAAGTTTTAACTCTATTTTCTAATTTACTAATATATCTTTTTTTATTGTTTACCATTTGATTTTTATTACTTGTTGATATTGAGGGAATATCGTTTTTGTTGCTTAGAGGATGAACAGGATCAGGTTGTTCTGATTCAATAAATTGTGAAATACTTGTATTACTTTCGTCATTAGCTAATATTTTATTTAAATCTATGGTTTCATCATCAAATACTCCTATTCTATTTCTATTTGAGAGAAGTGTTGGTGGCATCTTTCTTTTTCGACGTTTAATTTCATTGGTCGTATCCATCTCACTATCAGAATTAACCATTGACATAATATTAATAGAAAAATCAATAGTGTTTTCTCCTTCTTTTGAATCTTTTTGTAAACTTTTTAAAATATCTTGTTCTATATATTTAATAGAAATATATTCGATAGGAAGAAGTTCAAAATCATTAGATAAATTTAAATTTTCATCCTTGATGCTAGATTTATCATTTAATATATTTGATTTAGTCCATGCAATATCAACTTTATTATATATAAAGTTTTGATAACAACTATTTCTAAGATTAATAACATTATCACATGTCATTTCTAAATCAAATAAAAACCAATTTCTGAATTCCCCCATACTTGACTTTATTGAATCATCACTAGTGAATGAATGATGGCATAATTCATGATTACAATTAAAACCCATTGATTCTAATTGAGATATTTCATTTTGTAAATCTACCAATCGTCTCTTACTCAAAGTATATGGATTATTATCTATATTTAATCTATTATTTTTATCTGGATTCGAGTCAAGAACAGGCGTCTCCCTTATAATTGTTATGTCTTTAGTTATGTTTTTAATTATTGTAGGTTCTGTTCGATATTTTTTTTTATTTAATTTACGATTGTCATTTGAAAACTGTGAATTCCTTGATGAAGGTATCAATGGAGTTAAAATCGTTTCACTAAATATACTTCCTTTATTTTTTAATTCAACATTTTGTGAGATAGAACTATCAAATGGTTTTCTATTATCAGGATATTTCCCAACACCTTTCAATTTTCTAACCACATTAACATTTTTATTTTGCAGTGGAACCTTTCTTGCACTTTTTTCCTTACTAACTTGACCATTATTCATTATATAGAATCAATATACTCTCAAAAAATTCTATATTTAACTTTGTTTCTTTTAAAATTGTATAAATTATCTTCATTTATTAGATGGGCGGCTAATTTATATAAGGATCCTTTCAACTTTTATTTTTTAACTTGACATCGCTATATATAAGAAAAGATATTAATTTTAAGATTAAATAACAAAGAAAATATGATCATCTAGAAGATTACCACCATTGATTTCATATAAATGCGTTATATGTATTAAAAACTATACTAAAATTATATGTAAATTACTTATTATTGAAAGTAAATGAATGCCATGAACTTTAAATATTATTGAAGCATTCTATTATAGTTAGAAATTAAGAAATATATTACTATCAAACCTTGAAATATAATATAAATCTATCTTGCTATCTTATCTTTTTATGATCTAATTATAAAAGAGGATCCTTTGTATTGATACAAGATCAACACATATAGATTAAAGGCAAACATTATGATGCACAACATATGATGTCATATTAATTTCCACAGGTTCATATCTTTATTTCTATTGTAACATATCCTCTTTTTACCTATTAATATTAGATATAAATACGTTGTTGAATTAAAACAAAATTTATTTTTTTATATTTTGTTTAAATTAAATTTAAAGAAAGTTAAAATTTATTTTTTAGTATCATCATTATTATAATTTTAGCAAGAACGGTTAATATATTGAATTCTCCAATTTTATTTTTAAAAAAATCAAACCAAATGAAAACAAAACAAAACTCAAAATGTATCTTTATAATTATTATATCTTTATTCCATTTTTATATTTTTTTTTATCTCTTTTTTTATTATCTTAATGTTATTTTTTCCAATGTTTTTCTCTTGATATTATCTAATATTTTGATTTTTAAACAATTTTACTAAAATTGTTAATATTTTAAACTTCTAATTACCAAATGTATTTTCACCAGAATATGTTACATATAAGAAACCATCCTTATCTTTATGTTCTTGATAAACAGCAGACATTAAAGCGGCAGTTGGAGGTAAAGTATCATTAACAAAAATGAATATAGCTTTCTCAGCAGGCAACATGATTCTTTTTCTTATTACATAAACAAATTGTCCAACAGTTAAATCTGAAGGTACTAAATATTTACGTTTATCAATCTCTGGTATATCTGATTTTTCAGCTTTCTCACAAATAACTGGTATTCTATTTTGAAATTTCTCTGTTATTCTACTTGATTCAGCTTTTCTTTTTTCAAAAGGATATTCTGATTTGAAACTTGACTTCATTATTTTATTTTTGGGAAACTTTATTTTTTATATTATATGATTTGTTTAATCTAATTATTTTTTGTTATCTTTTGTGTAATAATTATCTTTCAATTGTAATTTATCAAAAAAAAAGAAAAACAGATAAAAGGATTATAATAAATTTTTCAATTATAAATTTAATTTATATAATTTATAATCTTAATATCTTTTATATACCCCTCTCGTCCATTACAAACAGATATTTTTTAATCGATTAACTAATACAATTTATCCTTAAAATTGTGTATTAAATTGTAATTCCTGTAAGATTAACCGTCATTCCCTTTAATTTTTTTTTAAAAATCCTCAAAAATATCGAAAATCTGAAAACAAAAAAATTAAAGAACACAAGAAGAGGGTAAAAATTTTGAACTAAAATATGAGATGATCTTGTATAAGATTATGGTTATGGTTATGAATATGAATATGAATATGATTATTATATTATAATTATGAATATTTAATGAATATAAGACTATTTCTATAAGGTTAATTTAATTTTGTGGTTTTTATATATCTATAAAAGAGATAGATATTGAATGCTATGCTTGAATGACTTTTGTTGAGTGATGGGGGAGATGAAGAATTCAATATTCTTAAATATTTATTAATGAATTGATAAATTTGCAAGTTCAAGTTCTAATTCTAATTCTTTTTCAATTTCTAATTGAGTTATCATTTCCAACAATTCAGAATCTGATTCATTTTCTTTATTTTCATTTTTTATCTCTTCTTCAATTTCAAATATTAATTTATCTGATAATTCATTATTATTTGCTTCCCTTTCATTTTGTTTGGTTTCTTCTTTATACTCACTTTTCATTACAAATTCTTCCATCTTATCTTTACCACCTCTCTTATTTAAGATTTTATTCTCTTTAATTTTTTGTCTATTCAATTTCAAATTATTGAAATTATCTTTTGGTCGTACTAAAGTTTGTTTTTTATTTGATCTTTCATTAATTAAATTATTCACAATCGATTCAGTTTTATCAGAGTTATCTCTATGACCATCATGTTTCTTCGACATTATAAAATTATTTTTTATTGAATAAATATTTTAATTAAACCCTTTCAAAGTATATTTCCAACGCCAAATTTTCTATCAATTTTATTTCCCCCTGTTTCCTACAAGACAAGTAGTTAAAATATTACTATCTTAATATAAAAGTACTATAATATTATTAAAATCACTAATATCGATGTTAATCATATATTTTAAACAATTTTACATCAACTTCTCTTTTGAATTTATAACCTCATCTCTTGATATAATTACAGTATTAATAATGTTACAATTTCACAATTTTCCAAATTTCAATAAGGTTGAAATTTACAAAGAATAGTAAGTACAATCGATTAGCATATTCAAGAATATAAAAATAATAAACCGATCACTCATTTGGATAGCAATACAAATGCATTAATTCGTAAATATATATATATTTTATAACTGTTATTTGTATCTAACTATATATAGCTTATAATTTACAATCATCTATTAAAGAAATAACAAATGACAAATGTGACAAATTACAATAAAATGCGTGTGTTTTTTTTCGAATCATTTCAAGATTAAAATATAATCAATTACTATGGTTTTATAATTTGAAAATCTTTAACTTGAAGACAGTGTCATTAATTGTTTGTTCTTCATCAGCAATAGAGTTAGTCTTAGAACCGTCAGACTTAACAATTTCTGATCTACATGTCTTGGTTAACATATCTTTATGTTCCTTTACAATTTCTTCAAAATCAATGGTGTCTTTAGTCAATTCATATTCAACTAAGACGTCATCAGTGGCTTCTAAACCACACTTCTTTCTTAACTTTTGAATTCTGTTAACTAATTCTCTAGCTAAACCTTCAGTCTTTAATTCTGGGTAAATTTGAGTATCTAAGATGATTAAGACTTCTTGGTCAGTTCTAGTTTCTTGACCTTCTTGAACCTTTGATTCCGGTAAACCTCTGATAGCATTTAAGTCACCCTTAACTAATTTAATACCAGCAACTTCTAATTCACCAGAGGCTAAATATTCTCGTACTTGTTCAGAAGTAACACTTGGTAAAGCATCCTTGACCTTCTTAGCATCTTTCTTTAATTTCTTACCTAGAACTGGCCAGTCAGCGACAGCCTTGTATTCAACACCATATTTTTCTTCATCCTTAGTGATAATAACATCACGGACATTTAATTCTTCAACGATGTAAGATTTTAATTCTTCAACGTCCTTTAAGTAGTCGTCATCACTGTGTAAGATAACTAAACTCTTTAAAGGAGTTTTTAAAGAAATGGTCTTCTTTTCTCTGATGTTTCTACCTAATTCAATAACAGTTTGCATTCTACCAACAGCAATTTCAATCTTTTCATCGAATAAATCAGATTTAACAACTGGGTAAGATAAGAAATGAACGGATCTGTCATCAGCAGCAAATTCAGCTAAGATTTCCTTTGGAATGAATTCTTTCATCTTTAGGTAAATAGTATCGGATAAGAATGGAGTGAAAGGAGCCATAGCACGAATGAAAGTAAATAAGGCTTCAAATAAGGAATTTAAAGCCTTTAGACAGTCATCAATACCGTTTTCACCCTTTAAACGACGACGGTTGAATCTAATATACCAGTTAGTTAATTGATCGATAAAGTTGATTAACTTTGGAACAACAGTGTATAATCTGTATTCAGCCATTTCTTCGTTAATGTATTGAATTAAAGATTGAACAGAAGCTAATAACCATTTGTCCATGACATTGTCGGATCTGGAGGATGGATCCCAAGTATATTTAATATCAGAAGTTTTAGCTAATAAAGCAATTTGACCTTCCAAAAACTTGTAAGAATTCCACCATGGCAATAAGACCTTGGAAACAACTTCCTTGACACCTTCTTCTTTGAATTTCAAACTTTCAGCCTTTAAAACTGGAGAGTTAATTAAGTATAATCTTAAAGCATCTGCACCGTATTGTTCTAAAATAATGTTTGGATCTGGATAGTTTTTTAAAGATTTGGACATCTTTCTACCGTCAGAAGCTAAAATAATACCAGAGACAATAACATTTTGGTATGGAACGGAACCAAATAAGTGAGTACCTAAAACACTTAAGGTGTAGAACCAACCTCTAGTTTGGTCTAAACCTTCACTGATAAAGTTAGCTGGAACTCTTTGGCTAAATTTTTCAGCGTTTTCGAATGGATAATGTTGAGAAGCGTATGGCATAGAACCTGATTCGAACCAACAGTCGAAAACTTCTTCAACTCTTCTTAAATCACCCTTACCTTGTTTAGATGGAATAGTAATTTTGTCAATGGTGTCACGATGTAAATCGGTAATACCAGTAACACCAGATAATTCTTCTAATTCCTTAATGGAACCAATACAAACGACTTCTTTGAAATCTTCAGAAACCCATAATGGAATTGGAGTACCCCAGTATCTGTTTCTGGAAATATTCCAGTCACGGGCGTTAGCGATCCAGTTAGAGAATCTCTTTTCCTTAATGGTGTTTGGAACCCAGTGAGATTGCTTAACAGATTCTAACATTTGTGGAACAATGTTCTTAACACGAACAAACCAAGCTGGAACAGTACGGTATAATAATGGGGTGTCAGATCTCCAACAGAATGGGTATGAATGGCGAATTTGAGAAGCTAATAATAAGTTACCGGAGGCAGTTAAGAACTTGATAATTTCTTTGTCAGCATCCTTAACGTACATACCTTTGAAGTCTGTGACAGTTTCATCTAAGTTACCATTGTCATCAACAGGGTTTGGAAAATCATCATCTTCCTTGATAATGTTGTTTTTGATACAAACGTTGTAATCCTCTTCACCAAAAGCTGGAGCGTTATGGACAATACCGGTACCAGAATCGTTGGTAACATAAGAATCACCAATAACTCTAAAAGCAGTTTTAGCGAAAGCATCCTTGTAGTAAGGGAATAATGGTTCGTACTTCAAGCCAACTAAATCGGAACCTTTAATTTTTTCGACAATTTTGAATTTTTCAGCAGCTGGTTTCTTGTATAAAGATTTAATTAAACCTTCTAATAAGATATAGTAGCAATCCTTGTTTTCATCATAGATCTTAACATATTCGTATTCTGGGTTAACACATAAAGCTAAGTTAGATGGTAAAGTCCATGGAGTAGTAGTCCAGGCGACTAATTTAGTCTTTTCTTGACCGATGACGTCGAAACCGATAGTGACAGCTGGGTCATTGACATCTTTATAGTTTTGTTGAGCTTCAAAGTTACTTAAAGGAGTAGTTAAACCAGTAGAGTAAGGCATAACTCTGTGACCACGATAAACTTGATCTTTCTTATATAATTCACTGAATGCCCACCAAACAGATTCCATAAAACTTGGGTACATAGTTTTGTAATCATTGTCGAAATCAATCCAACGGCCAACACGGCCGATGGTTTTTCTCCATTCATCAGCATAAGTCATAACAATAGCTCTACATTCATTGTTATAATTTTCTAAACCAAATTTGAAAACATCTTCTTTACCATTAATATTTAATTTCTTGTCAATGATATGTTCAATTGGAACACCATGAGTATCCCAACCGAATCTTCTTTCAACGTGATGACCAGTCATAGTAGCATATCTTGGAACGATATCTTTAATAGTAGAAGCTAAGATATGACCATAATGTGGAGTACCAGTGGCAAATGGAGGACCATCAAAGAATGAGAATTCTGGCTTGTCCTTAGTTAATTCCATAGATCTATGGAAAGCGTTAATTTCTTCCCAAAAGGCAAGAACTTTTTCTTCTTCCTTTGGAAATGAGAAATGAGTAGATTCAGACATAATAAAAATATATTAAACTGATTTCTGTAAACTGTTCTTGGTCTCTTAAAATTACAAACAATAAAAAACAAAATAATAAAATGATGTAAAATATATTTATATAATAATTAAATAAGAGAAAACCTATAAGCAATATTCAATTTTTAATTATAAAATATGTAAATTAAATCGATGACAAATTTTTGAAAACACCATTATCAATTAATTTTAATACTTTTCAACTCATTGATTCATTCGAAGTTTTTCGTTTTCAATATTTTTTTTGTCAAACGCTTCGAAAAAAGTTGAGTTTTTTTCAAAATTTATTATATAAATTTCCTTATTTCTCAGACTATTTCTAAATAAAAAATTTTAATGATATATAAATTTCGAATTCTTATTTCAAGTTCCTTAACAATGTGAGTAAATTTTTCAATTTTTATAGTCAATTAACAATTTTCTTAATGAAATGGTATGAAGTTTTATATTGACTAAAATATAGTATTCAATCGATACTAAGAAAATTATTATGGTATGGTTTTTATAGCTAAGCTCATCTCAACCATTTCAGGGAATTTGAATGTTTTCCTGATAGTAGCCATTTAATTTAATTATATAATCATTTATGTGTATACTTTATTTTTTTTTATTTTTAAAATTTTTATTATATTATTCTATTAAAAACCAATTAAATATATTCTATATATATATAAAAGCCCTTTTTTTATATATTTGGTAAAAAAAAAAGTTTTCTATGAATTTAATTAATCAACTTCTTCGACAGTTGGACCTTCTGGAGCAGCATCTGGAGCGGCACCGCCTGGAGCAGCACCAGCTGGAGGAGCACCACCAGCACCGTAAAACTTACTCATGATAGGATTGACTTTAGATTCTAATTCCTTTTGTCTGTCCTTGTATTCATCTAGGGAAGCAGATTGAGAAGCATCTAACCAATCAACGGTTTCTTGAACAGCAGCTTCAATGGTCTTGATATCTTCTTCACCAACCTTTTCTTTGAAGCCAGCTTCAGAAATAGTATTCTTCAAACTGAAGGCATATGATTCTAATTGGTTCTTAGCAGTAACACGTTCGGCTTCGGCTTCATCTTCAGCCTTATACTTTTCAGCATCGGAAACCATTCTATCGATATCTTCTTTAGATAATCTACCTTTGTCGTTTGTGATGGTGATCTTATTAGACTTACCAGTGCCCTTTTCTAAAGCGGAAACGTTTAAGATACCATTGGCATCAATATCGAAAGTAACTTCAATTTGTGGAACACCTCTTGGAGCAGGTGGAATACCAGCCAATTCGAATTTACCTAAAATGTTGTTATCCTTGGTTCTAGTTCTTTCACCTTCAAAGACTTGAATTAAAACACCTGGTTGGTTATCAGCGTAAGTGGAGAAAGTTTCAGATTTCTTTGTTGGAATGGTAGAGTTTCTTGGAATCAACTTGGTCATGATACCACCAGCGGTTTCAATACCTAGAGATAATGGAGCAACATCTAATAATAACAAATCTTGAGTCTTAGAAGAAGTGTCACCAGTTAAGATAGCGGCTTGGACAGCAGCACCGTAAGCAACAGCTTCATCTGGGTTAATAGATCTGTTTGGTTCCTTACCGTTAAAGAAGTCAGATACTAATTTTTGGACCTTTGGAATTCTTGTAGAACCACCGACTAAAACAATTTCATCGACCTTAGACTTATCGATCTTGGAATCGGTTAAGACTTTTTCGACTGGGTCTAAAGTGGATCTAAATAAATCAGCACATAATTCTTCGAATCTAGCTCTGGTTAAGGAAGTGTAGAAATCTTCACCTTCGAATAAAGAATCGATTTCAATGGATGTTTGAGCGGAAGAGGATAAAGTTCTCTTAGCTCTTTCAGCGGCAGTTCTTAATC
Source organism: Tetrapisispora taiwanensis (nom. inval.) (assembly GCA_030573835.1). Lineage (NCBI taxonomy): Eukaryota > Fungi > Ascomycota > Saccharomycetes > Saccharomycetales > Saccharomycetaceae > Tetrapisispora > Tetrapisispora taiwanensis (nom. inval.). The sequence continues at coordinate 4,832 of JAJMDZ010000072.1, read as the reverse complement.
TTCTTAATGCTCTTTGATTGCTAGTTAAATCTTTCTTGTATTTTCTTTGGAATTCTTGAGCCAAATGGTTGACAATTCTGTTATCAAAATCTTCACCACCTAAATGGGTGTCACCAGCAGTAGCCTTAACTTCGAAAATACCTTCATCAATAGATAATAATGAGACATCGAAAGTACCACCACCTAAATCAAAGATCAAAACATTATGTTCCTTAGCGGTCTTCTTATCTAAACCGTAAGCAATGGCAGCAGCGGTTGGTTCATTAATAATTCTTAAAACATTCAAACCAGCAATAGTACCTGCATCCTTTGTGGCTTGTCTTTGCGAGTCGTTGAAATAAGCAGGAACAGTGACGACAGCATCTTTAACTTCACCACCTAAATAACCTTCAGCAGTTTCTTTCATCTTCGTTAGAACCATTGATGAGATTTCTTCTGGAGTGAAAGTTTTTGTTTCAGCTTTATATTCTACTTGGATGACCGGCTTACCTTCTTTGTCAATGATCTTGAATGGGAAATGTTTAGCGTCATTTACGACTTCTGGATCATCGAATTTTCTCCCTATTAGTCTCTTAGCGTCAAAAACAGTATTAGAAGGGTTCATAGCAGCTTGATTCTTAGCGGCGTCACCAATTAATCTTTCGGTGTCAGTGAATGCAACATAGGATGGAGTGGTTCTATTACCTTGATCGTTAGCAATAATTTCTACACGATCATTAGTGAAGTGAGCAACACATGAATAAGTAGTACCTAAATCAATACCGACAGCTCTTGACATTTTTTTTTTTTGTTTAAATTAAAATTTTTGGATTGGAAGGGGGGGGATAATAATACTTTTGTTTGTTTTCAAACTTTAGTGTCTAATAATTTATAATTATTATTTTTGTTATATTTTTATATATATAAGAAAATATAAGAAAATAAGAATTACAAGAATTGAAATAAAAAAAAAAATGTTTCAATAATTGAAATATCAACCCTTTATATAGTAATTATAAAATCAACTTTTATTATGAATAATTTATAAAAATTTAATTTAACCATCCTTAAATTTGAGTCTTTTATGAAGTTAAACCCAAAATTCCTTAAATTTCTATTATTCAACTATAATACTTAACCTCACGTTTGTCGTAAAGTAACCTTAAAATATGTAATATATTTCTAGAAACAACTAGAAGTTTTTTTTTTTTTTCCATCTAAAGATTTAAATTACATTTCTTATTCAATTCTATATAAAGATATTAGAATGCTTAACATTTCAATAGAAATTTATAATAATTTCAATTGAATTGACTTGTAGTTAAGATAGGTTTAAACTGAAATAAAAATAAAATACCTCTAATTCAATTATGTATGTTACAACTTAAGCCTTAAAAGCTTATAAGCTTATAGTGACATTTCTAATTATTATTACAATTAATAGAAAGACACAAAAACAATTAGTTAATATATTATAAGTAAGAGAAACTTCTAGAAATTTCTAGAAGTTTCTCGTCTGTAGCAAAAACGGATCACATCCCTTATTTATTATGTGTTTTTGTGTAATTGCTTATGTGTAATTGCTAATATATATATATTTCTGCTGTTTTTTTCTTTCGGCGGCCGCGGCAGGGGGGGGGAGGAAGAAAAAAGAAAAGCGAGAAACCATGCCATTGCATTGCTTTATTAAGAAATGGGTTTCCAATTAACTGGCAAGTACATATAAGAGAGGAAATAATGTAGGAAGTGAAATGATGCAGCAGAAAACAATGTAGAGAATGTATTGATAGTTTACTATACCGGGGGTACATTGGTTTTACTGCCTTGTTAGAATATGCAGCACTATAATAAGAATAATGGCACTACTCTGTTTTCTTATATCAGTAAATTGAGTATATACAATGAACACAAATAAACGCACAGACGCACACACAGATAAATTACCGCAACAATTACAACAAATTAAAGAAAATAACAATAGCTTGTGTTCGTTTGTTATTTACCAAGGGGAAGCGATGAGTGATGGAGTGACCAGTGATGAGTTGGGGGTGGGGTGGGGTGGGAATAAGATAATAATAACAGTGTCTCTTATAAGAGATTATTCACTCAATGAGTTTATCCGTAATTGAACCAAGGTGACAGTATAAGCTCTTTCTCATATTTTTTTCTCTCTTTTGTGTTACAATATATACTTAAATAAGAAATCATTTATTATAGAGTAGTACCTAATAAAATATAATAACTTCAAGTCATTAAAAAATAAATACTATAGATTTATTTTATGATATATACCACCAACTATAGTAGGTCCATCTTCATCAGATTCACTATCTATATTAGGATAATATGTTATTTCATTATATGGTTCAATCTCATTATCATCTTGATCATCTTGATCCTGACCATCAAATGCTTCAATATTTTTAATGTCAGTGTCAGCGTCTTTAATTATTTCATGTATCTTTGAATATTCTTTTTTAGTTTTAATTAATTGTTTATTTTGTATTGATTCATTTATTATCTTTAACCATATTTTATCATTAATTATTATTTCATAATATTCTTCAGGTATTAATTTAAGTTGATTTGAAATTATGTCATCAACAAATTTCATCGGATCATTTTTAGATATATTAGGTATAATTGAACTTTCTGTGATTAATTCAATTATATTATGCCATTGTAAACTTGAACCGTAATTTACAAATGTTATACTGTTGATAAATGATATCTCAAGTTCACCAATCATTTTTAAAAAATTATTATTATATTTCGGTAATATTACTTTATTAAGGTAATAATTTTTATCATTATAATCATTTTGTTCATTATTATATCGTATTGCTTCTCTTGATTTAAAATTTATATTTGTATAATTTAAATATTTATCATTATCATTATTTAAATTTTTTTGCAATTTTTTATTAATTGTCTCAACTTCTTCTTTACTGCTCATCGAAGAATCAATATAAATAAATTTATTAAATTTATTAATTATATTAATATTAATTAATTGATCCCATGAAATATATTTAGTTTGATTATTCCAATCATTTTCATTTTCAATTTCATTGATTCGTGGATAATTTATCATCAAATTATTATATTGTTCAATATTATTAAAATAAACATTTAAATTATCTTCTTTAATTATTTCAAATATTTCTTCATTATCATTATATTTTAAATAATGCCCTTTATCATCAATCAAATCATTATCTGTATTAAACCAATAACCATACCGTATTGAATTTTCTTTCTTATGTTCAAAGAAATGTATCAAATGAATCGATTTTTTAGTAATATTTTTGATCCCCCAAAATGGTTGTCCCTTTTTAACTTCAAATGAATAAGTATCTATACCAATAGTAACATCATCACAATTTGATAACACAATTGGTAGAGTGAAAAATTCTGTTGACATTTACCCCTTTTGTTGTTACCTTAAAACATTTCATTTAATTATAATATATATTTAATATCCATTTTAATTTTTATCAACTTACTAACTTTTTAATATTTGACAATAATTAGTAATTCCATAAACTAAATACAATTATAAATAAAATTGAATGATAATTTTTTATATGAGATGTTTTCTTTATATTATAAACTACCTATATATATGAAATAAACATGAAGATTATAGAAAAACAATATTTTTATTTATTTGTGGGTGTCTTAATATGATGAAAGATTATGATAAGAAATTATATAATTATAATAAAAACTGATGATATAGTGAATACTACAACACAGCTTATTTCTTAGCAGTCATTCTTCTTAAGTAGAAAGCTAATTCTTCACCTTCTAAGATGTAACCGTCACATCTACCGGATTGACCTGGTCTAGAAGAGATAGCAGCGTATAATCTACCAGCAGAGAATTGAGATTCAACAGCTTGTTCAACCTTAGCGGTGGCAGCTCTGGAAGCCCATTTCTTTTGAGCACTCTTGGATGGAGCAACGATTTCTTCATCCTTAGCACCTCTCTTCTTACCTAAAGCGTTACCGTAGTGAGCTTCGTACCATTGCTTGAATGGAGTAGCATCGATTTGAACGATAGCAGCCTTGGTTAAAGTGTTGGTTCTAACCAATTCGTTGTTGGATGGATGGTAAGCGACACCAACAATTCTGGTCTTCTTAGCAACACCTTCAGAAGCCCATGAAAAGTTACCAGTTTCAACTCTTAAAGCTCTGTATTTCTTGTTACCACCTCTGGTTCTAACAGTGTGGACTCTCTTAGCACCAATTTTGGTGTTGGTAGTTTGTCTACCTAATTCGAACTTTCTCTTCTTTCTGAATTGAGCTCTCTTAGCACCGGTAGCGGATCTTTTGTGACGAGAATCACGAGAAATACCCATTTTTAATCTGTAATGATAAGTTCCTCTTTAATTCTTATTACGAAATATTATATTATGGAAATATAAAATAGAAATAATGAAGTAAAAAGTAAATAAATATTGTTAGTAAAATTGAATTCACAATAATGAAAATTTTTCAAAAGAATGGAATATAAATATAAATTTCAATTCTAGATACCACAAAGTCTTTAAATATCCTTCTGATTTTATAATAATGTTTGAATCTTATTCAACTAAATAAATCAATTTATAATTGTGTTTATTTTTTATTTGAGTGCCAAAAATTTTTTTATAAACAATATCAAATATTTTTTGTATAACTTGAAGTCTCAACTAATGGGATGAATAGGTAATGTTCCCTTCTGTAAAGATGAACTAATTTGACGTTATATTTAGTTTCCCAACTTATCAAATATTAAACCAAAAGAAATATTAAAACATTATAATCTCATAATTCAAATTGTAATCTATTATTCCATCTTATATTAAA
>JAJMDZ010000071.1:29776-56032 GCA_030573835.1 Tetrapisispora taiwanensis (nom. inval.) | reverse complement strand
ATATAAACATGCAGTTATGTCATTAAATATTTTAAAGTTCGAATATTGGTTTATTTGAATTCGAGACTAAATGTAGTTTACTTAAATCAGATAAGGACTCAGAACTGTTTCTATAAGAAGAATTGTCGTTATCATCTAATGAAAGTGAACTTTGAATAGGTGAATCCTCTTCTTTTAAAGGGACTAGATTATTGGTTGCTATGATAAAATTTTCATCTGCTTTCCTTTTCAATAATTCAATGTTAGTGATTGGTTTTTCACTTAATTTACCATTCATAAGCTCATTATCTAAAGGTTTTGGTAATAAAACAAACGTTGATTTATCATAATTATTAATATGGTTCAATGTTGTCATTGATAAAGTTTTCTTTACTGTGTGATTTGGTAAATTTTCTTTTGAATTACTTGAAGATCTGTACAACGAACTCAATGATGTATTTGAAATATTTTTCGTTGGTGTCTTTAAAGAGTGAATTGAACTTGAAGATTTTTCTTTTTGAAGTTTTGGTGTTGTGCTCATCAATAAAGTTAATGAAGTTAATTGAGTTGATGATTTTGATTTTGATTGTAATGAATTTGAAATATTGAAGAATTTATTTACTAATGGATGACTTTGTAATTCAAAGATTGAAGGTCTTTTTTGATCATCAACAATGAAACATAATTGTAAGAATTCCCATAAATCTTTATATTCTTCGTTCTCTAAATAATCTTGATCAATGTAATAATCTCCATTTTTAATACATTCGTGAGTTTCATTGTTTGTTTCACAATCGAATGGCATATAACCAAAAGCCATAAAATAGGTTAAAACACCAATAGCCCAAATATCTACCCCAAAACCATAATTTTGTGGATCTTCTTTTTTTTGTAATCTATTACAAACCACGATTTCGGGTGAAATGTATGATAAAGTTCCCACGTATTCTTGTAAACATGATTTATCATCATTAAAATTAATTGCTAAACCGAAATCAGCCAAGATTAAATCGTGAGCATTTGGTTCTAATTTATTTGATCTTCTTCTTCTAAATAAAAAATTTTCAGCTTTAATATCTCTGTGAATGATATTATTATCATGTAAAAATTTAACAGAACTAATAATACAAGCTAGATAGGGTATAACTTTGTCATTCAAATTTAATAAAGTGTTCACCACAATTTCTTCATACAAATCCATCTCTCTACATAATTGTGTAACTAATACGATCGAATCTGTTGTTTCAAAATGATCAAATAATTGTAAAATATGATGATAACCTCTGAAAGTATCTTTTTTTTTAATATTTTTAATAATATTATATTTTTCCAATTGATCTATTGTGAATTTTAATTTTGTTAGAATTTCAATTTCTCTTTCAATAATCTCAATTCTATCACCCACTGTTGATTTATTAATAATTTTCATGGCATACAATCTATTATCAGAGATATTTTTACAAACTTTCACAACACTGAAATGCCCATCACCTAGAATTCCATCATTATTAATCTCACTATTTAAGTTATCTTTCGTATCGTCGACCACAGAATTGACATCAATAATGTATTTACAATCTGCAGTTTTCTCTAATATTTTATTGTGTTTCAGAATAGAATGTGTCATTACTATGTTATTAATGCGTTATCACTCGACAAAACTTAAGAACACTAAGAGATGATTGAAATATAAATAGAAAATTAAAAAGAAGATAACTAAATATCTATATAGAAATAACGATATAATCACCTCTTTATATATTAATTATTATACCAAGACTTCGACCATCTCTTACGTAAAAATAAACAAACTATTACAACTACAAAAAGAAAAGTGCAAAGGAATTTACGAATAAACAGCAATAAACTTTAAAATTAATTTCGAAAAATGCGGGGGATCGTATTTAAAGAAATGTAATGTTGAGTTTTTAATACAAAGTAGGTTTTATTTTTCCTTTCAATGAGAAAAATTAGTTAGGACAGGTGCTATTGAACAATACTATATTTTATTCAAGAAATAATGATTTGTTTATATTATATTATACAATCGTAATATAAATTCAATCCTTGCAAACATTCTTATTACGAATGTATATTACATCAATCGCATCGACCATTAAACAGGGTTTATTTCATTATAAACATTAGAGTTATCATAATATTAATCTACGTTATAATACAGATCGTTATGCTATTATAGAGATCTATAACAATATTGATATATGTCAATGTCTGTTTTAAAAGGTTATTGTGTTTGTACAATAGGAAGATTTCGAAATTATTATTTGCTTTTATTATAGTGTGTGTGTCTCAATTGGGCCACTATTTGTTTCTTTTTTTATTGCGATTTTATGGGCAATTCTACGACCGTTTCTATGTCAATTTCATTCGAAATTAATAACATTTTCACCACAATTTTACTCCGTTCTCTACACCGTTTTCTAAACGAAATTTGAATACAATATCTATTTCGAAAAACGTAAAAATGTTTCAATTGAAATTTTTTTTTTTTGTTGTAATTACAATAGTGAATGAAAACTTAAATATTATCAATGAAATAATATAATGATGTGAAATGAATTATATTGTCTATTCGTGAATATATATATGGAATTAGTCATTCTTGTCATATATAAGTATTGTTTTATTATAAGTATTTGTAATACCTTTACTATTTTTTTTAGAGTTTAGTTTTTTTGTTTATATATATATTTATTTTTTTTCATATTCCACTCGTATATCCATCAAGATCAATAATGTCTACTATTTCATTTGATTATTCAAAGGACCATTCAAAGGAATTATTAGTTTCAAATAATTTGAAATTAGCAATTGCTTTAGAATTCAAAACTAAAGATTTAAAAATTACTGTTAATGAGGACTTAAAGACTCCATCTTTCATCTCGAATGATTTTAGATTATTTAATACCGATGCTATCTTAAGATACGCTTTAAATGATTTCAATAATTTAAATGTTAAATCAAATGAAATTAATTTAAATGAAATCAATGCAACGAATTTAATTAATTACGCTAATTTATATGTAATTAATAATAACGTTGATGCCATTAATAATATTAAGGATAATGAAATTAAATCAAAATTACAAAATGCAATTACAAGGGCATCAAATTTAATTCCAAGAGATTTATCTCATTTGAAAAATACAGGTAATCAAAATATTCTATCGAATTTAACTGTCAATAAACCTTCAAAAGATGAAAAAATTTTACCAAAAGATGGTGAAAAAAATATTATTATCACTTCTGCTTTACCTTACGTTAATAATGTACCACATTTAGGTAACATCGTTGGCAGTGTCTTATCTGCTGATATTTATTCCCGTTATTGTAAATCAAGAAACTATAACACTTTATTCGTTTGTGGTACTGATGAATACGGTACTGCCACTGAAACTAAAGCTTTAGAAGAAGGTGTTTCTCCAAGAGAATTATGTGATAAATATCATAAGATTCATAGTGAAGTTTACAAATGGTTTCAAATCGGATTTGATTATTTCGGTAGAACCACTACTGAAAAACAAACTGAAATCGCTCAAGATATTTTCCTGAAATTGAATGATAATGGTTTCTTAGAAGAACAATCAATGAAACAATTATATTGTCCAGAACATAATTCTTATTTGGCTGATAGATACGTCGAAGGTGAATGTCCAAAATGTCATTACGATGACGCTAGAGGTGACCAATGTGATAAATGTGGTTCTTTATTAGATGCTTTCGAATTGATTAACCCACGTTGTAAATTAGACAATGCTACCCCAATTCCAAAATTCACTGATCATATCTTCATTTCTTTAGATAAATTAGAAGGCGATATTGCTGCTTGGGTCGAAAAAGCTTCCACTGAAGGTAAATGGTCTAAGAATTCAAAGACTATCACTCAATCGTGGTTGAAAGATGGTTTACATCCACGTTGTATTACTAGAGATTTGGTTTGGGGTACTCCAGTACCATTAGAAAAATTTAAAGATAAAGTTCTATACGTCTGGTTCGATGCGACCATCGGTTATGTTTCTATCACTGCTAACTACACTGAAGATTGGGAAAAATGGTGGAAGAACCCAGAAAACGTTAAATTATACCAATTCATGGGTAAGGATAACGTTCCATTCCATACCGTTATTTTCCCAGGTTCTCAAATTGGTACAAAAGAACCATGGACTATGTTACATCATTTAAACACAACTGAATACTTACAATATGAAGGTGGTAAGTTCTCTAAGAGTAGAGGTGTTGGTGTCTTTGGTAACAACGCTGAAGATTCTGGCATTCCACCAAGTGTTTGGAGATATTATTTAGCTTCTGTTAGACCAGAATCTAGTGACTCTCATTTCTCTTGGGATGAATTCGTTACTAAGAATAACAGTGAATTATTGGCTAACTTAGGTAACTTCGTTAACAGATTAATCAAATTCGTTAACGCTAAGTACAACGGTGTTGTTCCAGAATATGATGTTAAGAATGTTCCAGCTTTCGAAACTTTAAATAATGATATCAACAAGATTTTAGAAAACTATATTACTGAAATGGAAGATGCTCATGAAAGACGTGGTTTAGAATTAGCTATGTCCTTAAGTGCTCGTGGTAACCAATTCTTACAAGATAACAAATTAGATAACGCTTTATTCTCTCAACATCCCGATAAATCCGATGCTGTCGTCGCTGTTGGTTTAAATATCATTTACGCCGTTGCATCTTTAATCTATCCATTTATGCCAGAAACTGCTGAAACCATATATAGAATTTTAAATGCTCCAGCTTTAAAAATCGATAACAAATTTAATATTGCTATCTTAGCTGGTCACCATATCAACCAAGCTGAATACTTATTCAAACGTATTGATGAAAAGAACATTGAAATTTGGAGACAAAAATACGGTGGTCAAAAATAACAAATAAAATATATTATGTAACTGCATTTTATTATTCTTTTTTTTTCATCAACAAACTTTAAATATTTTTCAGATAGTAAATATTGTATCAATCCAATGAAAATAACTTCAATCCCAATCGTTTAATACATAAGTAAATATTTGTATAAAATTCTCATTAAACATTAATATAAATTATCATTTCAAAAATTAAAATATAATATTATAGTCGTATAAATACATTCCTTTCATTAAGTTTATAATGTTATTTCGTCTTCAAGTCAGTGTTTTGAGTCAAGATCCGGAGATGTCTTGAACGAGCAACTGCGATAAAAAGTGATGTATATAAGAAGAATGAAGATTTAGAATGGATGTTTAACCAAGTTTCTTTTAGGTATCATCATAAAGATATGATATCTAATAGGACCAATTGAAATATATATATTTATTTAATGATAAACCATAACGGTATTCTTTTTCTGTTAAAGATTATATTTATTCTGCCGTATAAATTGGTTAGTGAAAGTTATAAAATAAAGAAATTACCTGAAGGTGAACGAAGACTTGTAAATTTGGATATATTCTGTAGAATATTTATGAGAGAAGCATTTCTATTGGCAAATAAATACAGTGGAGAACAAGTATTAAATCCATTGTTTATTGGTTTACAAATAATTACAAAATATTGTTTAAGCATTCCATCAAGAAAATATGAAAGATTAGAGTGTAATATCAATGATCTAAAGACTGACATCTTTAATAAAGAAATTTTAAATTATGAAAATGGAATTAAAATGGAGTATGAATGGATATATAAGCCTAATTCATTTGATCCAGAAGTAGATCCGGTTATATTATATTTTCATGGTGGTGGGTTTGCGATTGAAATGTTACCATTTTTTTATACTTATTTGAAAAACATTTCAATACATAATCCAAGGACATCGATAGTAATTGCTCATTATACTGTTACAAATACAAATATTGATGAGGAAGTTTATCCAATTCCAGTACTGGAAGCTACCTTACTATTCAAACAATTTTATGAAAACTTTGGTTGTAAAAATATTTCATTAATGGGTGAGTCAGCAGGTGGAAATATTGTATTGTCTTTGTTACAGTATATTAATTATTATAAAATGATGATGCCTAGAAATGCAATTTCAATAAGTCCATGGTTAAACCCAGGTGTTTTAAGTAATAAAGAAAGAACTTTTATGGTAGAAGAATCACAACTTGATAGTTTATCATATGAAGGTTTAGATTTGTTCCAAAAACATTATATCCCAGACAATAATAATAGGTATATATATGACTGTGATCCATTATTGAATATTGAGAGGAATTTTGATTTAGAAAGTTGGAAAAATATTGTGAACTCATGTAACTTATTTATTACTTATGGTGACGATGAAATTTTACAACTACAAATTGATAGATTTATAAAAAAGTTAGTAAACATTTCACCAAATTTTACAATAGAAAATAATGCATTAATAGACCATAATGGTGGGCATATAAGACCAATTCTAAACCTGCATACAGACTATGATAAATGGATACGTTCAGAATTGGTTCAGAAAATTCTTAGTGCATTGAGTAGATAAGGTCAAAAGAAGACCGCCTAAAGTATTAAATTATATATATATAAGCATATTTTAAGACAATATAATATAATTTGTCGTGAAATTGGCATTTGAATGTACTTCTATTTATTCTTGAAGGTATTAGTCTTATCGACTTCATATATAATTTTTCTTGTTACTTACTATTGCACCATCTCATCGCGAATGAATTTTACAGCTTTTGAAATTTATTTCAATAAATTTTTTAATCAATTCGATATGTTTAATTAATTTTATTTATTCATATAAAATAATCTATTAATTATACATATCTAGTTTATTAAATAAACTAATTGAGTGTGTTACTTGTTTAAAAATATCATTGTTGGTAAAAGTAACAAAATTATTAATACAAACCATTATGTCCCAAGAAATTGTTAATTCGGTTTCTGAATATTTAACTTCAAATATTCCAATTAAATTAATATCACAAGGTGCAGAAGCAGTCGTATTCACTACAAATATACATCCTTATTTACCGACTTTTGAATCTGGAAACAATGGCACACAATATATTATTAAATATAGACCTCCAAAACCATATAGACATCCAAGCATAGATAAATCTTTAACAAAACATCGTACCTTAAGTGAAGCAAGACTACTTTCAAAATTGTACCAAATTAAAGATATTCATGTTCCAAAACTTATTGCATGTGACGTGTATAATGGTTATCTTTGGTTAGAGTTTTTAGGTGAAGACTTACCAAACTCTTCAGGTTATAGTAATTTAAAACATTTTCTTTGGATGTATAACAAGGATGGTAAAAATCCACATGATCCTTTAGTTATCAGCACTCTATACGAAGTTGGTAGACAAGTAGGTTTATTGCATTGGCATGATTATTGCCATGGTGACTTAACAACCTCAAATATAGTATTGGTAAGAACTGAAAATGATAGCTATAAATGGCAACCATATTTAATTGATTTTGGCTTGGGTTCAGTATCAACTATGGTAGAAGATAAAGGTGTTGATCTATATGTGTTAGAAAGAGCTATTATCAGCACACACTCGTCATTTGCTGATGAGTATAATAAAGCTATTATTGATGGTTTTTCATCTGTGTATAAAGATCAAGGTGCAACTGGTGAGAAAAAACTAAAAGAATTAATAAATAGATTTGAAGAAGTAAGATTACGTGGTAGAAAGAGAAGTATGATCGGTTAATTTTTTACACCTAGCATCATTGATTCATTCAATGAGATATGTTGTATCTATTAATTTTGGACTATATACATATTTAATATATAATTTTCCCTCTAACACATCCCATGATAGCATTAAAAATAATTATTTCATCTCCAATTTTTATATCATCTACCGTGACTGTATCTTCTATTATAAGATTAAGTTCTAATAAATATTTACGCATTATTCCGCAAAGGCAGCCAGATGAGAGTTTAGGTGTCAAATATTGAATACCTCCATCATTGGTGATTCTTCTAATAGCGATATTGGTTATTGAACCTTCCACTATATTATTATTATCATTAGTTAGTAGGACTTCATTGTTCATTCCTTCAATATTTAATAATTTCAATATATCGGACATTCTTTCTCTTGCTTCACTGTAGTGGATTCTATATGTAGTTTTAAAGGAAGTAAATTGTGAAATTCTTAAATATTCTTTATCAACTATGATATTCCAAGGTTCGTTTAAATTTGTAAAACCAGAAAACAATTTTTTAAAACGATAACTGTAGTCTGATTGTATGTCTTTGTCGTTATCAGGAAGGGGGTGGCATTCGATTTTTAATCCACTTTTCAATGAGAAAAGCACTCTAAGTTTATAGATATGTTTTGAATCTTCAATTGATGTTAAATACTCTCTCCAATTAAATTCTGAATCACTCTCAAAGTATGTTGGATTTAATTTCAAAATTATCAATATTATTAATTCAATTTCGTTATAGGGAAAAGACCAACCAAAATATTCACAAGTGGACTTCATTCTTTCGTAATGGTCAAAAAACAGGAATATTCTTGCAAATATGTCTATAACTTTTATATAATCGTCCTTATTTAGATTGAAGAAATCTCTATTAAATTCAGTACGCAGCTTTTGTTTACTTTTTTCTGTATATTCTTTTTCAAATCGAGAGATATCTTTCTCAATTTTATTCAAATCTAGTTCTTTAATCCTATTGAACCAATATTCATAATTGTCACCACTGGATATAGTTTCTGTTATTTTAGAAGTACAAAAATTTTGATAACTTTCTTTAAATCTATAATCATATCGTATGGTTGACAAAATTTGGAAATCATTTGAATTTAAAGAATCTTCAGATTTAATATAATCAAATTTATGTTGAGACATGTCTGAATTCACAATTACGAATGCACTTAGCTCTATCAGGCACCAATCAAAAATGTTATTAAATATTTTAATGCAATGATACAATTATAATTGATAGATTATATCTTATTTGTTGTTTTAAATAAAAATATTTAAAATAGTTCCTTGACATTATCTGTATTCATTTCGGTTTTCTGATACCCTTTAATTTTTACTTTTTTTTAAATATCACATTATTAGAACGAAGGCTTCGTAACTTTGAAACTTTGAAAAATGTTACAGATATTGTAGGTATATAACCATTTTTTTAATGGTTATATAGATGTATGTATATAGAATATATATTCAATTAAGATCAAAGAAATATTTATTTTGATATCCTTGTATTTCAATATTCTTTATAAAAATATAGTTAAAAATTAAAACTGAAAAGAAGAAAATAGAAATCCCGTTAATATTAGACCCAATTTGCATATTACCATATAATATTTAACATGGTTGATTCTATTAATCGTGTTACTTCAGCTTTAAACTCTGCAAGAGAGATAACATTAGAAGCAGCTAATGTAGCAGCATCTAAATTAGGTGAATCTTCTTATAGACAATATTCTCAGAACATTACACCAAGTCAGTTGGAGACTTTATTAACTTCAAAATATACAAGTGAAGTTAAGGATGGTTTAAAAAGAATATTAGCAATCATGGCTTCAAATGATGAAGTTATTGATCCAACAGAATATTTTGCAGATGTAGTTAATAATATTGTGAATGATGATTTTAAGGTTAAAACAATGGTAGCTATATATTTACAACGTTTTGCTGAACTAGAACCTACATTAGCATTACTTCCAATTAACTCAATTCAAAAGACATTGAATGATACTAATCCAAGAGTGAGGGCATTGGCTATTAAAACTTTATCAGATATTAAAATTCCAACGATTTATCCAATGGTTATTCATACATTAAATAAATCAGTTTCAGATATTTCAGCGGTTGTTCGTAACGAGGTATGTTTAGCACTATTGAAATTGTTTAGAGAGAGGCAAGAAGAAATAAAAGATGATGCATTGAATTTACTAAATAATAATTTATTGGCAGATTCAGACCCTCAAGTGATAGGATCTGCCCTGTTGCTGTTTAAAGAATGTTTCCTTGATCGATTGGACTTATTACATGGACATTTCCGTTATTACTTGGAAATCATTTTAGAATTAGATTCGTGGTCACAGGTATATTTGATAGAAATTTTAACCAGGTATAGTAAAACATATTTTGAAAGACCAACTATTATTGAGTTAGATAGTGAAGGCAATACCTTTGATACTTCTAATAATATAAAATTACCAGATAGGTTTGGTGATTTTGATTTTGAAAATTATAAAGTGGACTATGATAAAGACTTAAATGATTTATTAGAGAGTATTACGATATTAAAATTTAGTAATAATCCTGCAGTTATCATTGGCATTACCAGCGCATTTATTAACCTATCAACTCCGAAGAGATTAGAAAAGTCAGGTGTTTTAAATTCATTATTAAATTGTTTTTTGATTTCATCTAATGAAGCTCTAAAAGCTTATATTTTAAAAATGCTAATTTTTATCACAAAACAAAATAAAAATTTATTACAAAAATATATTAAAAAATTTTTCATATTCCCATCTGATTCAGCAGCTGTTTCCAGTTTAAAATTAAATTTATTAGCATTGCTATTAACAGAAAATAATATAGATGTTATTTTAAAGGAATCGAAATACTATATATCGACATCAGAAGATTCAGACATTATCGTTGCAGCTTCACAGATTATTATTGTTGTGGGAAATTTTTCTGAAAAATGGGAAGTCAAGATAATGAAATGGTTAATTGAATATATGGAAAATAATATTGTTCCCACAGTTATACTTGACTCTTTTATAAATATATTACGCAGGTTAATACTAAAAACCCCAAAAAAGCATATGAGAGCAATTATCCAACTATCTAACATTCTTGAAACTCAGCAAAATCTTGATGACAATGCAAGAGCTAGTATGATATGGTTATTTGGTGAAGTAGCAAGAATAGAGTTTAAAATTTGTCCTGACATTTTGAGAAAATTGGTTAAGAACTTTTCCATGGAAGGACCACAAACGAGATGTCAAATTTTATCTTTTGCTGCGAAATTAGTATTATATGATATAGAAAACTTTGTTGCAAATACTAATTTAGAAGAAAATCAATACGATTTTGAAAATTCAAGAATCTATAAATTGTATGATGTTATATTAGCATTGAGTAAATATGACGAGTCTATAGATACAAGAGACAGAGCAAGATTTATTTCATCTATATTTGATTCTAAGAAATTTAAAATCGGTAATCTATTATTTCAAGCACCATGCCCAATCATTAATGATGATGAGCTACCGCTTGATGAATCCTCGAATGTTTGTTCAGTTGGTACATTAGCTATGAGTTTAGCTGTACCTCTGATTAAATGGAATGTATCGATAGTTGAAGATACATCACAATTGAGACTACCTGCAGAAAGAAAAGAGTACACAAAATTCCAGAAAAGTTTCTCATCTGAAGATTATCATAGAAATTCCAAAAGATCATCCTTATTTAAGAATGAAGAAAGACAAGAATCTTCAAAATTAGAATCTAGTAACCCTGAATTTGTAAACACTAAAGGTAAGAAGTACCGTTTACAAAGTTTAGATGAATTTTTTTCTGACATACCACAAAAAGAAGTCAAACCTAAAAGAAAAATAATAATACAAGAGGAGTCAAGCTATGACGATTCCAATTTAGAGGATGAAGATGAATCCAGCGATGAGGAATATACCGATGATGAAAATGTAGCTTCTTCATCCTCATCTTCATCTTCTGTATGATATTATTTTTAATTTATGACAATGTCATACTGATCAAATAGTAAACTCATATTATTATATATTAATTATATTGGTAAATAGATAAACTCATATTATTATATCAAATTCTTCAACAAGGCTTGTGTCCGTAGGATAATATGGGACCAATGCGTCAGTCTCCCTTATATAGTTTTTATTAAACAATCTCCAAAAGGCACTTCTAATTTTTTTTGCCGGATGGAACAAACCTGCCCATATGTAATTCAAAAATACACCAGGTCCTAATGCAACATCAAGAGATTCTAAAGCATCTACTATACGAATAATAGCATGTGGAGATGTTTCATAGATATTGGGAATTAACAAATTTAAAATGTGAATAAATGCATCCTCATAACCTAATCCACCACAATTAATTGCAATATGGCGCACTATTTCAGATGCCGTTTGACGATGTACTAAATCTCTATCTGTTAATGCATCTTCTAGTAGTGGCAAGATAAAATAAATATAATCTTGTGCATCATCTCCAATATACTCAAACATGAAGGACATTGCTTTTAAAATACCATTCTGTACATTGGCTTCGGGTGTTTTGTATTCGTTCATCAAAGCAGGGATTACTGTATAAGGTCCACAAACTTTAGCAACAATACCTATAGCAACTGCAGTACATATACGAAGTTGACGTTCTTGAACTTTCAAGTTATCCAATAAGGCAGATATTATGTCAGCAGGGCCTAAAGCTTTAGCAATATATCCAAATGTATTGTTGGTTGATCTTCTGATAATCTTATTCGGACTTCTTAATATCTCTAATAATATAAAGCACATTCTCATCCACTCCTTAGGTGGGACAGCTTCAGGACTGAGTTTGGCTATTACACCTACAAAATTAATCGCATTTGCCTGTACTTTTTTATTATTATTACGTAAAATTGGGTTTAAAGTTGGTAAAATAGTATTGATAGGAGGCTGTACTAAATCCAATGGAACAGAGCAACATATTTCATTCATTGCACCCAGTATTGAACCTAGAACTTCTGGGTAAACCTCACCTAAGGATTCGTATAATATCACATTTAGTTTATTTAGCATTGATATCTCATCACAATTTTTAATAACAGGTACAAAGTACTTACATAGTTCAGCTGCATTTTCACGAATATATGGTGTTTTATGTTTTAAATTATTCAAAAATGCACTTACTATAGGAGCCAAGTATGGTTTCATTCTAGTATTTAGAGCATTTGCAACTGTCCCAAAACATTTTATAATTATTTTATCATTATTGGTTTGTTCTTGAAATGCTATCAATAGTGCATCTATTAAACGATTTTCTTGAGTTTCTGTTAATTCATCAATACCATAATTTTCGACAATTCTTTTTAAAGCATGAATTGCCATTATTCTAAAAGGTTCAGCTTCATCTCTCAAAGGTGTTAATAATTTATCGACAACAAAAGAACATCCTAGTTTTTCAGATAATTTAAATGTTGTAAAAACTACAAGTTTGTTCAAATTTTTGTCTAACGCTGTTCTTCTGGTCCAAAAATGTTTAAAAAAGGTGGGACCTATTTCTTCTCTTAAGTAAGAAGGAGTTATGCTTGAAATTTGACTACATTTTTGTAAAACTAACAAAACAGCTTTTTTCATTTCCTCATCAGGAGAAGTGAATTCTCTAGCAACAATTTTCATTACTGCCTTGGTATAATATGATGCATATTCGGATTCCATTAATGGGATTATTGAAGCAAGACATTTTAAAAATGCAGCTAAAACTTTTCCTCTATGTGATCTAATTCCCTTCCATAATGGTTCAAGGACACTATTGAATGACTCAATACCATAGGGATAACATTGTTGTGCAAGAGATGCTAGGGCGTTAGCAGTAACCATTCTAATACTTATATGCTCATCTGTCAAACAGTTCTCTACAGCTTTAATTAAGCCACTTAAATATGGTAATATAGATATACCCATAGAAATAGATAGCTGTTGCAGAACTTTAACACCGGTATGCCTTGCTCTCCATGTTTTCTTAGAATGGCATACAGCATAAAGAAATGGTATTAGCTCAGTTACACCTACAGTTTTGCCAACTACTGCTAATGTTCTAGAAGCAATGTTCCTTATATATTCATCCTCATTCTCAATATCAGGCCTTATAGTTAAAATCATTGTAGGGAAACCAGCTGCACTAGTTAAATGAGAAACAATATCTGTGCCTGTAATCCTTGTAAATTTATCTTCATCTATCAATAGATGTGATATGACTTTTAAAATATCCTTTGTATACGGCCTTACTTCTGGTCCAAGTTGGTATAAAACACGATCAATAATTTTTATAATTAAATTTCTTTCTTGATTTTCCAATGATCTATCTAGTAATATCGGTAAAACTTTATCAAAAATTAATTTTGGACCAAAATCATTTGTTTTATCTATCAAGGTTCTCATAGAAACTTTTCTAGCCACTGTATTACCATTTTTAATTTTCAATAATAAGTTTAATAAATTTAATTCTTTTTTCTTCTCGATAGATATTACCATATCATTTTTCTTAATTGTGTCAATATTATTTAATTTCAGCACTTCACTAAAGTGGACTTTATCTGATTCTTTTAAGAACCTCAAGTCAGTTCTATCTATTTCTAACTCATCTTTAAAATCCAATGGTGTATGATTTGAAGAATAAGGAAGATTATAACTTTGAGAATTTTTCGAAATCATACGAGCTCTTTTTCTATTATCTAATGATATATCTGTTGTTACTGTCTTTTCTTCATTTAATTTTCTTTTATCACCTAGTTGATCATTATTTTGAATATTTTTTTCATATGCATCATTATCTAATTTGATATTAGATCTTTGTTTATGATAATTATCTTCCCTCTCATATATTGACTTCTTATTCTGATTCTGTAAAAGAATATCTTCGCTATCATTTAGTTCATTCGAATTCAATAATTCATTCTTCATTTGCTGCGCTATAGAATAATCAGCACCAATTTGATGCTTTTTGTTAGCTGTTTTCGCCATAAGAAAATTGGTAAATGTTTTTAAAAAAGCTGATAATAAAACAGTTTTAATCTGGCTTCCTAGATATAATAATATTGGCTAAATGTTTAACTTTACAAACAATAAAACATATATTTTTAAGATAAATATTGTAGCTCATCTCTCACTTTTTTATTTTTGAAATTTTTTAGGAACCTTTAAATTTCAATTTTTTTAAAAAAATGAGATTTTGAGATTTCATAAAAAGATGGAACAATAACAAAAACAAAAATTGGTTTAAAAAAAATGTTTAATGAAATGTATATAGATTATAAATGTATTTATTCTACAAATTGTTGAATACCATAATCATTAAATAATATAACTTTCTATATAACTGTTTTTGAATTAAAGTAATCACCCCATTTTGAGGAATCTATATAATTGAATTTACTAATTACTGATAAAATAATTATGAGATCTAATTTGATATTTCGAAACGGTGTCACTATTTCCTTTTTGCAAATAGTATTTATTCTGAGCATTTGTTTTAAAACATCATCAGGTGAACAGTTAAATGAAGCTCAAAAAGAAGATAATAAATTAGAAGTTACGGAAGTTGATGAAAATAAAAATAAATTAGATATTCAGACTGAATTAATTGAAAATACAGAAAGTGAGAACAACCCAATAACAGCCACAATTCCTGAAACCAGTATACCTGTTGAAGAAGATATTGAACCTGAAAAGGTACAAATGTGGGATTCAAATATTAATACAGTTGATAGTTTATCATATGAATTTGATGAATCATTGAATATTGTACCATTGAAAAGTAATTTCTTGTTGAGTTCCTTTAATTTTAATATGAATTCGACAAAATTTGAACCAGGCATTTCTTCTAAAGAATTTGATGAGTATAGTCATTATACGGTGTTTCCAAAGGCTATAAATAGAATGATTAGACAAAATTCTGTAAGAGAATTCAAAATCAGATTCACTAGAGGCTTCTGGGATTCTGAATTATGGGGCCGTATTCCAGATGATGGTTTAAAAGCAGGTGGTTCGGGTGTTGAATTATGGTCAGTTATTGAAGCCAGCTCAAAAGAAGAGGCTTTTAAAAAGTGGAAGTTTGTCGCTAATAGTTTAAGCGGTATGTTCTGTACATCATTAAATTTTGTTGATTCTTCAAAAACTACATATCCATACATGTCATTTTTGCCAGAGCATGAAGTTCCATTATTTGATAATACAAACAAATTATTTGTGATGAGAGCAGCTCTAGCTAATGAAAATGTTTGTACAGAAAACTTAACTCCATTATTAAAATTGTTACCTACAAAAGGTAGATCAGGTATTTCAACATTACTTGATGGTCATAAGGTTTTTGATTCGTATTGGCATAGTTTATCAATCGATGTTAAAACTGTATGTGATGATGAATCATTAATATGTTATGATAACTTAGATGCCAATGTTGGTTTAGTGATGAATATCCCAAATACAATCCAAAGAAACAGGAACCCAATTCCTAAACCTATCCACGGGGAGTCATTACGTTGTGATCCATCCAAATATAGTGATGCATATGAGTGTTTCCCTCTTCCAGATACGAGTGGTACAACATTTTTACTTTCTGATTTATTTGGTAAAAAATTACAAGGTTCCAATCTGATATCAAAAACTCAATCGAACGTCTGTGTAAAAGTTACTAAAGACTGGAAAATTTTGATTGAATCTAATGGTGAATTCTTTGGTACTAAAAGTAACTGTTTTGATTTAACTGACAATGGTACTAATGATGTTTATTTTGAACCTGAAAATACTTCCAGCATTGTTAGTAGAGGTGAAGTTCCGATATACGTTAGTAGATCTATAATGAGTAATTTAGGTGGTCGTGATGGTTTAAGAACTGTTTTCAGAAACCCTACTAGTCAGCCAAAGTCTATTTCTTACTTTGAATCCTTACCTTGGTTTATGACAATATACTTATCAACTTTAGATGTCGATTATACCGTTGATAAAAGATATGATGAAAATTTCGACTTCACTGTTGATGATCTTTTAAAAACCTTGAAGTACGTTGCTTCTTCAGATAGACAAAGACCAAATCATATTGAATATGAGATTACAATTCCTGCACATTCTACTATTATTATTTCATATCAATTTGAGAAGACATTATTGAAATATTCTGAATATCCACCTGATGCAAACCATGGTTTTGAAATTGAATCTGCAGTAGTTACAGTGAATGGACCAAACAAATATGAAACAAGAACCTCGACTTTATTATTAGTATTACCAACACCTGATTTCAGTATGCCTTATAACGTCATCATTTTAACGTCTACGATAATGGGATTGATATTTGGCACTATGTTTAATCTATTAGTTAAAAGAGTAATCACATCAGAAGAAGCTGATAGAATTAGAGCGACTTCAGGACCAAAGTACAAATTAAAGAAATTAAAGGAAAGACTTTTATCAAAATTCAGTATTAAAAAAAATGCATAGTTAATTAACACTTATATAAAAATAATAAATGCATAGAAAATAAAAAAATATAAAGTTTATATTTAACAAATAAAATAAAAAGTAATATCTCATTATATTGAAAACTTTTAAATAAAAATAAAAAAAATATATATAAAGAAAAACTAAAATTCATTTTTATGTGATCATAACGTTTTAATGTTT
The DNA here is from genome assembly GCA_030573835.1 of Tetrapisispora taiwanensis (nom. inval.). Classification (NCBI taxonomy): domain Eukaryota; kingdom Fungi; phylum Ascomycota; class Saccharomycetes; order Saccharomycetales; family Saccharomycetaceae; genus Tetrapisispora; species Tetrapisispora taiwanensis (nom. inval.). The sequence continues at coordinate 38,669 of JAJMDZ010000071.1, read as the reverse complement.
AATATTTTATTATATTACATGAAAGGATGCGATTAATTTCTATAATTGATATGTAAATATGAAATTCATTAAGGTATTGTATTGTATTGTATTATTATCGGTATTATTATTAGTATTATTATGAGATTAATACATGTATCTGAATTCTGGATTCATATCACTTAATTTATCATTGTACGGTATTGGTTTGTTTTCTCTATGGCATTCTTCTATTATCGCTTCCTTCTTTTGATTTTCTCTTCTATATAATAAAAATTGAATGAACGTCATGAAAATTGATAAGACTTGGAATGCTAAACAAATAGATAAACCTTTAATATATCTTGGTTTATCTGATGAAACAAAGATTTGACCGGAGACTAAACCTGAACCAGAACCTAAGAATAAATTGATACCTAAAGCTGTGGCTCTCTTATAGTAGTTACCATTATTACCACTTAACCATAGACAATTGGTGGCGGCATTGACGTAAATACCCATACATAAGATATAAACACCAAAGTATCGTACTGCATTATTAGTTGAAGCTAATACTATGATTAAACCAATACTTGTTGTTGTGCATGCACCAATAATGAATGGACTTCTTAGTTGAAATTTATCAGACAAATTAGCACAAACGAAGAAAACGAGTGCAGTTAAGAAATAAACTGGGACAGTCATTAGTTGAGCTCTAACGTTTGTAAAACCTAATGAAGTAATAATGATTGGCAAGAAAACTGTCAACCCAAAGGTGGTTAAATCTATACCGAATAATGCAATAGCGCTTGCCCAAGTTTTAATATCTTTTGCAGCTAATTTCACTTGAAACCAGTCGAATTTTTCATCTGGATTGAAAGTATTCATTGTTTTATATCTTTCGATGATATATTCTTTTTCTTCTTCATTGAAAAACCATGAGTCTTCTAATTTGCTGCTTAAACCGAAATAATATAATGGTACAAACCCAATTGAAATAGCACCTTCGATGATGAAAATATATTGCCAAGCAGAAAGACTTGAATTAATCTTTGCACAACCATAAGCAATCAACCCACCAAATGAAGAAGATAAACAAGCAGCACTGAAAACGTAAGCAAATCTTTTTGCGTATTGTTCTCTTCTGTAACAGATGGATAAATACATATTAATAGCAGGATAAATTAAACCTTCGAAAGCACCTAATAATAATCTTACTACAATTAAATGAGCGTAATTTTTACACCAAGCAGTCGCTAAAGAAATACCACCGAATGCTAACAGACAACTTGATAACATTAATTTTGGACCTAAAAACTTCAACAAATTTGTTCCAAGGGGATCGAATAAAACATAAGTTGCAAAAAAGACTGTTACACAAGTATTATATTCTGTACCTTTTAAATTTAATGATTCTGATAAACCAGCGATTTCTGCATTACCGATATTGGATTTATCTAAATTTGACAAAAAATAAAGTAAACCCATTAGAGGTATAATAAAGCAATCCATTTTCCTTAGGATTTGTTTCTCTAATGGATGAGCTATTGAAGGTAAAAAATCATCATCTGTAGTTGTGGCTAATATTTCTTGTTCTTTTGTGCTAACATTATTGTCTAATTTTTTTTTATCGTCATTTGAAACAATAGATTCGTTATCACTTGAGACAATGAATTGGACAGGACTATTTAAATTATTTTGATTCTCATCAAATAATATATCACCATTAATAGAACCAGTGACTGACATAATTAAACAATTTTCTTCAATATTAGAAAATAACTGTACAACGAAAAAGAAAAAAAAACGGTATTTAGTACGATGGAACTATAAATTTATTATTGATGGTGTATGAACAATTTAAATATATAATGAAAAACCCAAATAATATATAAAATTAAAAAGACGTCTCTTTATATATACTATAAATTTTTGTACTGACAAGTAATAAAATTGAATTGAAAAAAGTAGTCAGATTAAAATTTCAATTCATAATTGCTGCTTATAGCATCATATTTTTTTTTCCAAAGCATTAACAATTTTTCAGAAATTTTAATGAAAAATTTCAAATTTCCGCTTTTATACAATTAATAAGAAAACAAAATTAGTAACAAACCACGTAGAAACGTGATCTGACATCTCGTGTGAAAAATTGAAAAGAGATGATATTTGTACGAATGAATAATATAAGAATAATTAATATTTTGAGTCCTTTTTGAAATTAATAATACAATATATGCTTAAACTTTCAAACATGTTTAGTAATCAATAAAAATATCATTTGAATTAGATCCTTAATAAGATATATAAATGTTATTCAAAATTTTACAGACTCAGTCATCGATGTGCAGTAGATTAGGATGGTATCATTTCTCATATGCATGTAATATATTACTCTTGTTAATGGAATGTAATTTATGACTGTGTTCCCAACTCAACAATCTTGAATCTTTGTGACACAAGTGCGTTATTGTCGTTTTATTTGTATAAGAAGCTCTGTTTGTGTGTATATGTGTGTGTGTTTTTGTATGTGATGTCGTTGATAATTCCCGCGGTGTGATTGAGTGCTGTGGATGGGTGTGTTTGTATGTGCGTATGGTTGTGTGTGAAACTTGAAATTTATAGAAATTTTACACAAAAACGCAAACGAGTTTTTCTCCGGGGGTTTCTCTTTTTAATGATAATTGATGTTGACTTCTCTCAGGATTTGTACACCGGTTTCTCTAGAAAAAATATTTGTGAATTCACAATGATTGTGTTGTTATCACATTTTTGTGCAAGGGTATGTCTGTGTGTAAGTGGGTAGAAAGTTGTAAGAAATCGTACAATCTTATCGTTATAGTACAATAAGTTATGTATGTCAATAAGAAGCTGTTATTGTGATGACATGAGGGATGTATTGCTAAGCCATGTATTGCTAAGCCATGTTAATTTCGAAAACTGTTTTTTGTTGCTTTTGGTTTAAATGCTATTTTACTAATGTTTGTGTTGTTATTCATATATATTTGTTGTGTCAGTATCGATCTCTATTAAAACATTTATCTTGACTCTAAAGTGCATTGTCCTCTAAGATACCAATCTTATAAAAATAAAAATAATAAATTTATTTAAAATGAAAAGTAGACATTGTATTGTTAGTGACCCATTGCCTTTCAATAATGAATCTTTGGAAAAATGGGATTTAGATCATTTTGAAAATTATAATTTTAAGAAGAAAATTAATTCGTCACCTATTAAAGAAATCGAAGAAAATTTATCAAATGATAACTTACCTATCGAAAACAAACAATTATTTCATAATATGTTGAATTTATTGACAATTAAAAGACAAAATAAAAAAAATTGTCATTCAACCGATGAAAACGAAATTGAAAATAATATCAGTGGATTGCCTTCGTGTTTTAATCCAAGGAGAGCAAGCAATATGCCACATAAGGAAAAAGTAAATAATTGGTTGGATAACATCCCTTATTCGAATTTAAATAAGAAAGATTTTTACTATTATAATAAGTTCAGTGACTTGTATAATAATTCGATTTTCAATAACTTGAATTGGGAAGAAGAATTCTTCGATAATGAAATTAAAAATTTAAATTTATTAACAAATGAAGATATTATTTTATTTCAAGCCAAAAAAATTGATACACTAATAAGAAAAAGTTATAATAGAGAAAAAGAAAGGAAAAATGATTTCATAAATTTAAATAAAGATATTTCAATTAATACTACAGCTCATTACGCAAATATATCAACCTCATATTAACGATAAATAATTAAATGTATTAGCTAATGATAAATAATTGTTAAATAGCCTAAATAAATATTTTACCACTGACACAACCAAAAACTTTTTTTTTTTTGTATAATTTCCGTTTTCGGAATCTCTGTCGCTGGCCTGAGCTGGTTAACCCTACCCTTGCAAGCCCTAATATTAGGGTTTTAAGGGCAACCCTGAAATTTAAATCTTATTCATCGCATTAAAAATCTAGAAGGTGTAGTGGAAATTTCAATAAATTTGGATGTTTTTTAATTGGACTTTACTATTGTTTAAAAGATTAAACACTTGTATTATAAAAATTATATTAAAATAGTTATAACAACAAGTCTCGACAGTACTGTTTCCAACTAGAATTCTGATTTTTGGAGGGGTTTCGTTGTTCACAATACCCCACATTAAAACGGATCTTTGATTCTAACACAACTTTGCATATTTTACCCATTTTGAAAAATGGCTGATTCAAAATTATCATTAGGTGAAAGGATGACTAGTGCTATCACTGGATCATTAATTACATCAATAATCCTAACTCCGATGGATATTGTGAGGATACGGCTACAACAACAAGAATTATTACCAGATTGCTCTTGTGAAGTTAATCCTCAAAATTCAAATACTCTAAAGACAAATTTAAATAATGCATCAAATATCAAACAATACACACCTCATTTGTTGACAAATAAACCTGGAGGCAATATACTATTTTGGCAAACATCATGTTTTAAAGACATGAATTGCAAGAACAGTGTCATCCATTATTCAGGAACAATGGAGGCACTTAAAAAAATTGCAAAATTAGAAGGGTTTTCCACACTTTGGAGAGGTTTATCATTAACTTTGTTTATGGCTATCCCAGCAAATGTTGTTTACTTCACAGGTTATGAATACATTAGAGATATTTCACCATTAAATCAAGCATACCCATCTATTAATCCTGCTTTTTGTGGGGCATTTGCAAGAATCATTGCAGCTACAACTATTGCACCATTGGAATTGATTAAAACAAGATTGCAAAGTATTCCAACTTCAAATAATACCGGAACTACAAAACTTTTAAAAGATATATTAAAGGAATCTAAACTCGAGATTCAATCAGAAGGTTTTAAAGCAATTTATAAAGGTTTGCAAATCACATTGTGGAGAGATGTTCCATTTAGCGCAATATATTGGGGTTCATACGAATATTGCAAAAATAATTTAAACATCATTGATAAACAAGCATCAAATAATAATTTATCCTCTAATGGACCATTGCATTTCATTAATAGTTTCATTCATGGTACAATAAGTGGTACTATTGCTGCATTATTAACTCATCCATTCGATGTTGGGAAAACAAGATTGCAAATTTCACTAAAAAGTGGTAATGATTCAAAAGGAACTTCAAAGAATATGTTTGCATATTTAAATAATATTCGCAAATTTGAAGGTATTGGAACATTATTCGTTGGGTTGGCACCAAGAGTAGCTAAAATTGCACCAAGTTGTGCGATCATGATTTCCACTTATGAATTTTCCAAAAGATATTTTTTAAAAGAGATATCTAGTGCTTAAATCAATACATCATACATGTAATCATGTAAATATAATTTCAAATACATAACATCAAGCATATAACTACATACATATAACTACTTACAATCATTATATTTTTAATATTTTTTGTTTTATTAACAAAGTATGTAATAGATTTTATATAATTGTTATTAATATTATAAATTTATTTTGTCGTTAAAATTTGAGGTTACCTAAGCGTTGTAAGTAGAAGCAGAGATGTTACCACCAGTACCGGTCCAGTTGATGTGGATGTCCTTACCTTCTGGTAAGTTGTCAGAAGCACATTCTGGTAAGACTCTGAAAGTGTGAGCACCGAAGTAATCTCTTTGAGCTTGTAATAAGTTAGCTGGTAATCTGGCAGATCTGTAACCATCGTAGAAGGCTAAAGCAGTAGCGAAAGCTGGGGTTGGGATACCGTTTAAGGTAGCTAAAGATAAGGTCTTTCTCCAACCGGATTGAGCCTTGGTGACGGCGTCTAAGAAGAACTTGTCGAATAATAAGTTTTCTAAGTCTGGGCTTTGTCTGTAAGCCTTGGTGATTTCACCTAAGAAAACAGATCTAATGATACAACCACCTCTCCACATTAAAGCGATGGATGGCATGTTTAATTCCCAACCGTATTCTTTACCAGCGTTTCTGATTAACATGAAACCTTGAGCATAAGAGATAATCTTAGAAGCGTATAAAGCTTGTTTTAAATCTTCAACGAAAGCTTCTCTTTCAGAAGCTGGAATTGGAGTGACTTCTGGACCACCTAAGATCTTGGAAGCCTTAACTCTTTCTGGCTTGATGGCAGATAAACATCTGGAGAAGACAGCTTCACCGATTAAAGTGACTGGCATACCTAAATCTAAAGCGTTGATAGCGGTCCACTTACCAGTACCCTTTTGGCCGGCGGAATCTAAGATCTTTTCAACTAATGGCTTACCGTCGACATCGTCGTACTTTAAGATATCTCTAGTGATTTCGATTAAGAAAGAGTCTAAAACACCAGTGTTCCATTTGGCCATGACGTCAGAGATTTCTTTGTCGTTCATACCACCGACTCTCTTCATTAAATCGTAAGCTTCACAAATCAATTGCATGTCACCGTATTCGATACCGTTATGGACCATCTTGACGTAGTGACCTGCACCAGCTGGGCCGACCCAGTCACAACATGGTTCACCATCAGCCTTGGCGGAAATAGCTTGGAAAATTTCCTTGATTTCTGGCCAAGCTTCTGCAGAACCACCTGGCATCAAAGAAGGACCGTATCTAGCACCTTCTTCACCACCGGAGACACCGGAACCGACGTATAAGATACCCTTCTTTGTCAATTCGTCGTAACGTCTGTCAGTGTCTGGGAAATGGGAGTTACCACCGTCGATGATGATATCACCCTTTTCTAAGTGTGGTAATAATTCTTCGATCAAAGCGTCGACTGGAGAACCGGCTTTGACTAACATCATAATCTTTCTTGGTCTCTTGATGGAAGCGACGAATTCTTCAATAGAATGACAGCCGACGACGGACTTGCCCTTAGCTTCGTTAGCTAAGAAATGGTCGACCTTTGAAACGGTTCTGTTGAAACAAGAGACAGTGTAACCGTGGTCAGCGATGTTCAAGATCAAATTTTGACCCATGACGGCTAAACCAATTAAACCAAAATCAGAAGACATGTTTTTTTCTTTTCTAATTATAATGTGAGTTGGGGGATGTTAACAAAAACAAAGTGTAAGATGTATAAAATATGTTCCGTTTTGAATAGAAACAATTAAATAAATCTGTTATACTTGATTGAGGGGTATGAGAACAAGAATTAATTGAATTTAAAAATAAATATAAAAACTTTTAAGCAGCTGCTTATATAGCAATTAAAAATTAATTTTTCAGTTTTCCAAGTATAAGGAAAAGCCAGAAAAAAGAAAAATAGAAATTAACGAAACTTCTAATCAGAAATCAATAAAAGTATCCATAATTAACGATAATGATATCATACAAAATAAAATAAAATAGGAGAAGCTCCAGTAGAAATATTTTACGAAAATAATAAAAGTTAACTATGTTGTAAATTAATAATTAATAATTAACAATTTCGAACTCAATTTTGAACCCAATCTCAAGTCAATTGCCATAATAAATTTATTAACACTATGTACCACCATACCATACTATTACAGTCTAAGTGAAAATTACTAATTGTATATTACCGACCATAATTATAAACGTTTACCACAATACTGCAGTGCTGTCGACGATTTCTTTTTTTTTTACAAAAAAAGAACTCACTCTTTTATTCCTCAGTTGTTTTTGCGAGTGGTTTTGCGACCATCCCTCCCCGCCCCCTTTACTTTTGAAATTTTGAAATTTTGAAAAAGTTGAAAAAATTGAAAAGATTGAAAAAATTGAAATTGAAATTGAAATTTTTTGTTCAGTGGCAATTTCTTCTTTTTATTTTTTTGACTGTGTGTGTTCGTCGGTAATAAAATAATTATTGTGACCGATGCTTGTTTGTGTGTGTTATTTATATCCGACGGATTTAAATGGGTTTGTTTTATTGTTTAGGACCGTTTTATTGCCGTTTGTTCTCTGTGTATCATATCTGACGATATGTTGGTGGGTAGGGTAAATTTGCATTTTCGTTTATTTCGAGTCTACAGTGTGCTATATATTTGTATATTTGTATATTTGTATGGTTTTCTTCTATATACTACATTGTTATACTGCTAATCTATTATGATTAGTGTTTGTTTTGAATCCAAATATGTTTAATAGCATTGTGATGTTGTTACGGATGCCGTTGATGACGACTCTTGCTAATCCACCTGCTTTACCTGTCAAACGTGGTTCAATTTTGTCGTCATGCTTCTTATATGCTTCTGTCTCCGTGGCAGTAGGTAACACGTAATCGCTGGCACTTAAGGAGACAAACAATGCAAATGGGATGAACCACACGCATATACCAAAGAATGATGACACTTCGGCGAATGTCGCACGCTTTCTTGGTATGTAATTAGGATCGTATCTGAATTGTGGAGGAATCGCAGTGTCATTGAAATATTTAAACCAAAAATAATGGTTACTGATTACACAGATACAACTTAATAGAAATGCAGGCGATGTTAATGAGATGAATGGGAATGTTTTCAGATTTTGATAGTATATTAGATGGGAAACAATGGCAAAGATTGTGAGTTTGATTGGGAATGAATCGAATATTAATAGTAATACGAACAATAAAATCAAGGCATAGATCGATCTTGTTAAAAATCTTCTTGTTGGTTCCGTGTGTTCCTCAACAATTTCACTGATATAATATAATGCGGAAGCAATTGCTAATGTTAAAAAGATAAATCCTAATACAGTACCTGCATAGGATAATAGTTCTAAAATCATAATGTCAATTTTTTCAAAAACGTTTAGTTGGTTTTAAACCTCTTTGGGATTTATCAATTAGGTTTTTGAAAACCTTAAATTAAATAAAATTAGATATATTCATTTAATATCAATTTTCTATACTTGCAATTTCTTAACTTATTAGCGTTTCTTAAATTTCGTAATTTTTCCTAAAATTTTTTATTTTTTATTTTTTTTTTTTTTTTTTTTTTTTTTTTTTTT
>JAJMDZ010000071.1:0-29676 GCA_030573835.1 Tetrapisispora taiwanensis (nom. inval.) | reverse complement strand
AATTTGGGAGCCTCCTTAATCACTTAAAAATACATTTTAATAAAATGCCCTAATTCGATATAAAAACATTATATTAAGAACACATGTCACTTAGATTAAAACTTTGATTAAAACCTGAATTATTACTATTAGTCTACAGTTAAGATCTGTCACACAAAAACTAAAAGTGTAAATAGTAGTTGTATTTCTTAATTTCAAGACCTGAAACACAATTGATTTTATATATTATTATTTAGTATTTAAGATTATTTAATACAAGAAGATCAAGTTTTTATTTACCAACTTAGAACTGGCAACAACAACTCAAATAGAACGAACTATTACAATTTATAAAAATTTTAATTTCAACTAAAATCAAATTGATATTAAACTTTTTTTAAATCATTCTAATACAATTAATTTTGATTAAAATTGAATATAATTGGGGACATTATGTTATTAAAACCACGGATTTTTTATTTATCAATAAATAATTAAAAATATTTTAAAAATGTTATTTTTCCGTGTTTTAATGTTTTTTTCTGGCAGCTCATTTTCAATCAGAAAATATGTAATAAAAACATAAAAATTTATGTAAAAAATTTTATTGAATTATATTATATTTACTTTATCTCTTCAAAAGAATCAATATCTGAAAAATCAAGTTCTTCAGTCATTTTATCTACAGATTTTTGAACTTCTTCAAGTCCACTCAACTTTTCAACAAATTTAGAATCTACTAATGCAATCTTTAAAAAACTCCAACCGTCACTTCTACAGGTATCAATTATCTTATCACTACAAGCAGAACAATGATTATACGCTGGCGTTTCTAATTTCAATGTATTAAATTTAGATAAAAACCCACGGATTTGATGAGGTGTTTCTCCTAGAACAGAATTATTATTTACATCATTGGAAGTTTTGGATTGTAGTAATGACGCCAAAATCTCAACAGATTGAGCGGCCGCAATCATTGCAACACCAGGTCTAGTAACAGTACACATTTGATCCAGTGTTCTATCTGATATACTATCAGCAGGCGCTACAACGTCATTACAAAAATAACACCCTAATCTCTCATGTTTTCTGTCATTTTGATTTCCATGCCTAATCACCAAATAACTATCAAAACCTAGAGCTACATTCAATACTAATTTATTATGAACATTACCCAAAACTGTGGGTAACCATCTAGCCTCCCTAGAGTCCGTTAAAATATATACAACATCATGATCTTGTATAAGTTTGTCTAATTTTTTATATTCTCCTTCCACTAGTGATCCATTTATAGGATGTCCAATCATAGGTATATTCAATTTATAACCCTCTGCATCCATCGAGGGAAATATTTTTTTCAAGTGACTTGCGGCACATTCTGCTTTTGGCTTTCCTGCATCTTCAAATTCATAAAGCGATTGCCTGACTGGATTACTTAACGATACTTCACCATTATCTACAAAAGTAATTTTTCGCACACCCCATGCCATCAAACTTCTTGAAACATAGCAACCCAAGGTTCCTGAGCCAAGTAGCAGCACTTTTGTATTTTTAATGACATCGAGATCTAATTCGGGAGTGATTCTCCATTTCATTAATTTCAAATTCAAATCTACAGATTGATCAACAATACTTTTTGGATCAATCAATGAACTTAAATCAACAGATATTGGCATCAATTTACCATTAGAATTCCTTTCCCAACCACCTGCAACTAATGAATCTATCTTGTTGTCAATCTGTAAATCAAGATTCATTGAGAAACTATTTGAACCAGGTCTAATAAAATTCACATTAAGAGTTGGTAACACTTTGTAATCATTCACAACTATTGATAGAAATGATTTGACAAGAGCAGTTGGAACAAATGGTTGGTCACCTAGATCTCTTATTATCAATGTCTTCTTTTGGGATGTATTGTTTTTATGATATTTTTCTATTCTCCCATCAACTTCCCATGCAACCCAGATGTCCGAATTTTGTAAGAAAAAGTCTTTATATTCCTGATCTGTTTCTAAATTTTCTTTATTTAAAACGTTGATAATTAAATTTTTATTTTGAAAATATGGATAACATACCCAATAAACATATTTATGTTTCTTAAGATCCGAATAACTTATTATACTAAAGGATACACACCCATTAATATCTCGTGAACCAACTTGCCTTAATTCTTCTGCTCTATCATATAAAAACTTTATTTTGTCAAGATTCTTAAAATCTTCAATGGTATTGTAATTAAATAATTTACCCTTAATTATTGGACAATATTCTTTTAAATTACTAATTTCATCGATATTGAAACTATGATTATTTAATACTACATTTTTATTGAATGAATTAGGATCAAAATCTAATTTAGTATAAATAGATTGTTCAGTTGTATCTAATTTAAATACATTTAATTTCAAACTCGAAAGTTCTTGAAAAAATGAAGTATCCAAGAATGATTGAAATGGAAAGCTATAACTTAAACTCTCTAACTTGCTCATATGTCTATTTGTGTTTATCTTATGTATTTTAAAGTTTTTATTGTCTTAATAAAAGATCAACTAAATAGTATAAAATATATGATTTACTTATATACCACCAATCTTTTATTAATATTTACTGCCTACCGAAGTACAAATTCATCGCATCATTGATTTCAAGGGAACCTCAAAGTATCACGTGAGACACCGAGATCACCTGTTTTGCCAAGTTTAAATCATTATTTGGACTTAATAAATAGATACAATCAATCATAAAATAATAAGTTAGTTCTTTCTACAGTACTATTTTCATTATATGAAAGTTAATTCGAGAAACTTTTGTCGACAAGTTCATTATTTAACTAGGACAAATATGCCAGGATGCGTGCGCAGCATTCGATCCTCTTTAATGGTGCAAACTGTAATCACTATGAGTTATATAAGCATCATTTACCAATTGGCAATATCATTTCAAATGCTTGATTTATCTATTTGGTTTATCTCTTGGATTTCTTCTTTTTAGAATTGAATAATAAACTCATAGATTTCTTCTTTGATTTTTCTGCTCTCAAAGTGTCTTCATCAGAACTATAATCAGAAACGTCATTAGTTTGTGTTTCTGTTATTTTTGAATTTTGATTCTTATTTCGATTTGCTTGCTTATTCGTTTGATTTTGGAAACCATTTTTTCCATCATCATTTTCTCTCAAACCATTCCTCATTTTGCGTTTCAACGATATCATTGCTTTTGTATCATCTTTTGCTACTCTATAAATGCTATTTTTATTCGAAGAGTCTCTTTGCTTACGGCTTTTTTGTTTAGCTAACGTGTTTAAACTCTTGTCAGTATTCATGAAATCACCAATAGTATAAATATCTGATTTCGTATCTGGATCATTAGATGAAAAATTAATACCTGAACCAGTTTGAACTAACGGTAAATTGAAGAAAGAATCCCTTCCTTGAGTTAATTCAGAGTCTTGATTGTCATTTTTATCCTCATTATTGCCATGTGAAATTGGATTTAACCAATCTAGTACTGTTTGATTTGATTTATTAAATGATAATTGTAACTTCGCTTGCAAGTCCAATTTCTCTTGGATTTCTTTAGCTCTTGACATAACTTTATATCTATTGTGTTATTATCTTTGTATGCTCGTAACTTCTCAAAGAATCAAAATACACACCTATATTAAATATACTTTTGTATGTATCATTCATCCTATTCTATTATAGTTCTGTTGTTTTTATTATCAGAGAAACAGAAGCTCATCGCAAATAATTTTTCAAATTTTTTTTCAAAAAACAGCGATATTATCATAATATATAACTTAAAACATACAAAAGGTGTCAGTAAATATAATTTTATGTATATAATTTTTATTATATTACACATATAGTGAGATGTGTTATTTACAATGATCTATTCTATATTCGTGTATTATATATGTACAGGAAATATTATTCGTTATTTACACATTCTGACATTTTATGAATTAATTCATCAATGTTTTCATTATTTAGAGCACTAATTGGTATACAATCCCAATTATTATTTTTGCTAAATTGGTAAATTTTATTGAATATATTTCTAGTCGTTTCATTATTTTCAAGCAAATCTGCTTTATTACAGACTATTAAGATCTTTTTGGATTTAACTTTTTCAATTCCTCCAAGCTCATTCATTAATGCCATTAAATCTTTGATGGGATCGTCGCTTTCTAAGCTTAATACAAATACCCACGATTTAGATCTTTCTATATGTTTAATAAAATCTAATCCCATACCTTTGTCCAATGATGCTCCTTCTATAATTCCTGGTATATCTGCAACTGTGAACGTTTTATCTCTTGAGGTGCTACTGACGGTACCAATGGTAGGGACCAATGTAGTGAATTGCCAATGACCTATTCTAGGTTTAGCATTGGATATTCTATTCAGTATGGTAGATTTTCCTGAATTTGGTAAACCAACTAATCCTACGTCTGCGATTGTTTTCAATTCAAATAGAAAGTTTTCTTCTAAACCATATCTACCATTTTTTGCAAATCTGGGGTTTCTTATTAATTGTGTTAAAAAATGCATATTACCTAAACCACCAGCACCACCTTTTAAAATACAAATTGGTGTAGTTGTTGCTTTGTCTAGATCGATGCCGTATAAGGGAAAACGATCATTATTAATTTCCGTCTGTTTTAATTGATAATCATAACTTGTAACTCGTTTATTTAAACTTTTAAACCATGATTGATTCATATGATAATTTTCATCTTTTCCTTTAAATATCCAACCGGAACCATGTTCATAAGCTTCTCTAAACAATTGAATTTCGGATGGATTACTATTTAAACTATATTTACCAATACATTTTAAGTCAATAACATTTGATTCTAAAAATTGTCTTAATGTTTGATCATTTTTTATCTTATAATTATTCTTAATAAACTTTCTAACATCAGTTGGATTCATACACCAACGAACAGTTGTACCAACAGGCACAGTAATCAACATATCTTTACCTTTAGCTCCATCCAATTGATCAGAAGAACCATCTTTACCGTTTTCTGCAAAATAGGTAGTCTTTAATTTCGCTAAAGATTTGATACCATCTACCGCTTGAATATATACTGAACCACCCTCACCCCCATCACCACCGTCTGGTGGGCCAACAGATCTACCAGCATCCCTGAAGAAAGAAACTGCACCGTTACCACCACTACCACTTTTACAGCTAATTATCCTTGTATCAACAAACCCAGATTGTCTATTTTTATTCTTATTAATATCATTACTTAATGATTTCATATATTTAAGAGAGGTGAAATTCGACATTGGTGATTTGATTTCAATATATTTTGATTCTGGAGGACGTGATACAACGTCAAAAGTAAAACGGGAACCTAAGTCCGTATTCACCACAGAATCCAATTGTGATGTTGTATTTACTATATAATCATCTGAATTTTCTTGTAATTGAACTTGTTTATCTAAATGTTCCAACCAATCTTGATTATCTGCTGTTCTTGGCGCATTATCAGGAAACTTATAATCACTATAACTTCGAATGCAATATTTAAAACTTGGCCTTATAATTATTGAAAACCTTTGAATCAACATAGTTAGTCATATTATAATTATTTCAATATATTTGGAGATCTCAATAATATTCAACTGTTTTGCTCTGAATTACATATTTTAATATCTGAAGTATCTTAGATTTTTTATATTCAAAATTTGATGGGTTTTAAATTAATGCGGTAAGAAAAACTGATGGGATGCAATCGAAATTCCAGAACAAAAATGCATAAATTCCAGAAAAGTTAACTATATTTAGTACTTAATATATAAAGAGTATTACAGTATTTCTTCTTTACATATCAATACTGAATCATTAATATCATATCGCATTTGATTTTTTATTTTATTTTATCTATAAATATTAGATGCATGCGCAGTTTAAATCTACAAATATATATGCAATTATATAAATGCAATCTGAAAATATAAAGTTAAATCATATTTGAGATTTTATGGCTGATTATCATTTATATTGTCACTTAATATTTTTCTAATCCTTCGTTTATTATTTTTGATCTCAAAGAATCAACCTTTTTGATCATTTTCATCATACTGTTTGGACCATCATTAAACATTAACATTTCTAAATTATCATATTCTTTTCTCCAATAGTTAACTTCTTCTGTTAATTCAAATAATGTATCCTTTAATGAATAATCATTTTCTAAAGTATATTTAGCACGATCCATTTTAATCCTTTGTAAATAATCATCTAATTGTTTTTGTAATTCAGTTGTTTCAGTTGTTTCAGTATTGAATTTTTCTAAAATTTTTGTTATTTCTTCAGGTGGTGGATAATCATTTATTATTATTTCACTCTCTTTGTTATTCGTTACTTGAATTTGTTGAATTAGTGCTACTGACAATCTGCCTAGTAAATTTGAATAAGTTATTAAATCTGAGTGTAAATTTTCAATTACATCTAGATATTCATTTAAATTCTCAACATTATCTATTGTAGTGTTACCATTGTTTTTTGTGCTATTGTTTTCAATCGTATTTACTTCAGTTTCTCTTAAATCAAATTTACTATATTTTAAACCAGCAACACTCTTTTTAACAGAAATATGATGTTTCTCTAAATCTTTCAATTTCGATATTAACTCTTCATCTGAAGTTTTTTCATTTAATAAATCTTTCATAGTTGCTAGGATACTCTTCATATTAGCATAATTAGCTTGTAATTTTTCTTCTTCAGCACATAAAGCTTCAAAATAATCTTCTGATGATTGCATTATATTTTTTGTTTTCAATAGCCTTCTGTCCTTCTTTTAATTACAATGAATTGATTGAAAAAAATTTTAATATTAGCTATAATTTATTATAGCAAATAGTTTTAATAACTGACAATGACTATCTATGTACAATAGTGTCTACAAGATAACAGCAAAAGCCTCTAAATTCATCTTATCTAAATAACCTTTACATATTTCAATTCTTTAATTTTTATAATTCTTGCGCTTTAAATTTAATATCATTACAGATTGTAGTTAACCACATAAACTCAAAGAGATCATCAAATTAATAAGGATGTGTAAACAAAAGCATTTTTTAAAACAATTGTATAATATTGGGTCTAGTTAAATTATTTATATAATAGATAAGGTAATATATAGATCAACCCCCCCAAGATATATGCACTTTGTTTACGCATAGGTATTAGATTTAAACACAATAGGAAATTAGTATGGAAATACAAGAGCAAGGTCAAGTAATAGCGGATATTAAACATTGTCTTAGACAATCTTCCACCATTTTATCTCAATTGAAAATATATAAATCATCAAAATGGTCAGCTGAAGCTCTATTGGGTATTGCTGAATTAAATGTTGAAGTAATGTCAGAGGATGATCCAGTGATTAGAAGTGGGACAGGTGCTTTAAACTTTAATGATTCTCCAGTGAGTAATCAAATTAATAATGAAAATAAAAAAACATTTAACCGAAATCCATTTATACAAAACAACAATGATAATTCAGAATTTACTCAAAACGAATACGATTTATTTTTGTTTGTATCTGCATTATTTGATTCAAAAGAATTCGATAGATGTTCATTTTTTTTGAAAGATGTAACACATCCAAAATTAAAATTCATGAAGCTATATTGTGAATATTTAAGTTGGGATAAAAAATATAAAGAAAAAATGGAAAATTTATTAACGACAGGAAAATTACCCAAAGGCTCCAATGAAAAAGCCACTAAGAATTTATTTGTCAATGGAAGAGACGATGAGTGGGTGAACTCGGTCTTGGATGGCTCTGATCAAGAGATAAGTCATGATTCCATCGGAAATTTGAATTTGGATGCAAACTCTCATTCTGTTGCCATGAATGATGGTAAAAGATCTTCATTATTATCAATATTAAGCGAGTTAAATGAATACTTAAAAGATTATAATAAACATATCGACAGGATTGATATAAGGTCACAATCTTCTGAAATTGGAATTGCATTATTATATTATTTAAGAGGTGTATTAGAGAAAACTGAAAATAATAAGTCTTTGGCAATGTCATCGTTTATAAAATCATTATCTAAATTTTCTTTCAATTGGACTTGTTGGTTAGAATTATTAGACTGTATAACAAAACCCGACGAGGCTGCATTAATAACTAAATTTTTTAATGAGAAGTTTAAAATAGAAGATATGAATTGCATAGGTACTCAGTCAGATGTATCTCATAATATAATGATTAAATTTTTCAAATTAATACTATTTCAAGAATTTAATGGTGATGTAGATTATTTCTTAGAAAATCTAGAAAATTTATTAACCATCTTTCCAAATTTTTCTTTCTTAAAAGCCCAAAATGCTTTAATAAATTATAATTATATGGATTATGTTAATGCTGAACAACTGTTTGAACAAATTATAAAATCAGACCCATATCGATTAGATGAATTAGATTTCTATTCTAATATTCTGTATGTGATGCAAAAACAACCAAAATTATCATATCTAGCTCAATTCTGTTCACAGGTAGATAGGTTTAGGCCTGAAACTTGTTGTATAATAGCTAATTATTATTCTGCAAGACAAGAACATGAAAAATCAATATTATATTTCAGGAGAGCTATTACTCTAAATAAAAAGAATATTAATGCATGGACGTTAATGGGTCATGAATTTGTAGAGTTAAAAAATTCACAAGCAGCGATAGAATGTTATCGACACGCAGTAGATATCAATCCAAGAGATTTCAAAGCATGGTATGGTTTGGGTCAAGCATATGAAGTCCTAGATATGCATTTATATTCGTTGTATTATTTCCAGAAAGCATGCACATTGAAACCACTAGATAAGAGAATGTGGCAAGCTTTAGCCAGTTGTTATGTTAAAATTGGCAATTTTAAAGATGCTATTAAATCATACCAGAGGGCTTTACAATTATCTGTCAATACAGACCAAGATTCTGGATTGTTGTATAAGCTTGCCGAAGTCTATGAAAAATCTAATGAAATTGAAAATTGTAAAGAATATATGGTGAGATGTGTGAATGTAGAGGCTTTAACAGAAGGGTTGGTTACTGATGAAATAGCCAAAGCCAGATTATGGCTTGCAAGATACCATTTATCAAGAAATAATTATGAAGATGCTTATAAATTTGCTATTGGTGTTTCGACTGGTAGTACTCATGATATCGAAGAGGCTAGAGCAATAGCAAGAGAATGTAGGCAACAAGTTTGATATTATTTGAATTTGATTGCACAATAATTATTGATCACCATTCCTCATTGCTTCTATGTTTTTTTTTTGTGTTTTTTTTTTGCTTTAGACTAAAAATATATTTAATTTTTAAATATTTTCTATATTTATTTCTAAGAAGCATTAAATAGTAACTGTTTATATTGAATATATTATTTCACTGATCAACTTTTTGGTCATATTCTTTTCTGAAAATTTTATTAAGGCTTTAAAATTAAATCGATGCGATTTGGGTAACCTTGAAAAATAAAAACAAAAAAAAATATATAAAAATAAGAATTTTATAATTTTATTTAAATAAAAATTTGATGTTGGCGGTTATATACATTACAATTGGTATTTAAAGATACTGATTATAATATATAATTTAAGATATACAAAATCAACAAAATTTATTATATACAAGAGGTTTTGTAACCCACTTTTAAATACAACAACCAGTCAACATTTTTTAATATAACAAAATAAGATTTTAAAAAAAATACAAGATGACTGGACTGCCACCTCCACCACCTCCTCCGCCAGGTTTTGAAGATGATTCGAATGATGAATTTGATGCTCAAAGTTCTGATCTGCTGCCACCTCCACCAGGCATTGATCTGGACGATGAAACTAATACTTTATTTCAAGATATTGATCAGGATTTAAATGCTATCGATACAAATGATATCAGTGAATGGGAGTCTAATAATGTATTACCTCCACCACCTCCACCACCAGGAATGATGAGTGAAATCAATATTATATCAAATGATACGCCCACTTCACCATCAAGGAATGTAGATGAAATTGAATCTAATAACATGGTTAAGAGACGTAAATTAGGTGATAACACATTAAGCAATCGAATTTTAAAGAAAAAATTAAAACAAAAGAAAAAATCAACATTAATACATTCACATAAATTAGAAATGCCACCTGAACACTTAAGAAAGATTGTAGAAGACCATACTGATATGACATCTAATAGATTTAACTATGACAAACGTACATTTTTAGGTGCCTTGAAATATATGCCACATGCAATTTTAAAATTATTGGAAAATATACCTCAACCATGGGAACAAACAAAAGATGTTAAAGTATTATATCACACAACTGGTGCTATTTCATTTGTAAACGAAATTCCAAGAGTTATAGAACCTGTGTATATTGCACAATGGTCATCAATTTGGATAGCGATGAAAAGAGAAAAAAGAGATAGAGCACACTTTAAGAGAATGAGATTCCCTCCATTTGATGATGATGAGCCACCTTTATCATTTTCAGATCATATAAAAGATACAGAACCATTGCCTGCGATACAATTAAATTTAGATGAGGAAGAAGACAAACATATTATTGATTGGATCTATGATACGAAACCATTAATTGATAATAATAGGAACGTCAATGGGTCTTCATATAAAAATTGGAAATTAGATATAGAAACAATGTCAAATCTTTATAGGATATCTCAACCACTAAATGATAACATAATGGATAGAAATTATTATCATTTGTTTGACAAAAAAGCATTTTTTAATTCAAAAGCATTAAATGAAACAATTCTAGGTGGTCCAAAATTTGAACCCTTATACCCCAACGAAGAAGAAGAAGATTATAATGAATTCAACTCTTTGGATAGAATAATAAATAGAGTACAGGTTAGAAGTGAATATAAAATTGCGTACCCTCATCTTTACAATTCTAACCCGAGATCAGTGGAAACTTTGTGGTATCATAATCCAATCGATTGTTCCAAAGAGCTTTATGAGAAAGAAGATCAAAATTTATTTGAATTTGATTCGAGGTATAATCCGATAATTATTGATGATCAGAGCATTAACAATCACTATTCATCATCAGAAGAAAATACAGATGATTTCACATTTTCGAAACCAATTACTCCAGCCTTGAGTAATATAGATCTTATTACCACTAATACATACGATTCATTTGAATTGTACAACGCCCCTTTCCCATTTAATAGATTGAACGGTAAAATGATCAGAGCCCAAGATGCAGCTCTTGTAAAAAAATGGTATCAACAACACCCAGATAAAGAATACCCAACAAAAGTTCGTATTTCATATCAGAAATTATTAAAAAATTATGTAAATAATGAATTGCATTCAAAGAAAGTAGATCATAAAAGAAATATAACCTTATTAAAATCCTTAAACAGCACAAAATATTTTCAACAAACAACCATCGATTGGATAGAAGTTGGTTTACAAATTTGTAACCAAGGTCACAATATGCTTAACCTTTTAATTCATAAGCGTGGTTTAACTTACTTACATTTAGATTATAATTTTAATCTGAAACCAACCAAAACCTTGACGACAAAGGAGAGAAAAAAATCTAGATTTGGTAATGCCTTCCATTTAATGAGAGAAATATTGAAAGTCACAAAATTACTTGTGGATGCGCATGTCCAATATAGGGTTGGAAATGTAGATGCATATCAATTAGCAGATGGTATTTATTACATTCTGAATCATTTGGGTCAACTTACAGGTATATACAGATATAAATACAAAGTCATGCATCAAATTAGGGCTTGTAAAGACCTAAAACATGTGATTTATTATAGATTTAATAAAGTAATTGGAAAAGGTCCTGGTTGCGGTTTTTGGCAGCCTGCTTGGAGAGTATGGTTGTTTTTCTTGAGAGGTATTATCCCTATTTTAGAGAGATGGTTAAGCAATTTATTAGTACGTCAATTTCAAGGGCGTTCGAATGAAATTGTTAAAACTACTACAAAGCAAAGATCAGATGCATATTATGATCTGGAACTTAGATCTTCGGTAATGAATGATATTTTAGATATGATACCTGAAGGTATTAGGCAGAGTAAAGCTAGAACAATCTTACAACACTTAAGTGAAGCTTGGAGATGTTGGAAGGCAAACATTCCATGGGATGTTCCAGGTATGCCAGAGCCAATAAGAAAGATTATAGAAAGGTATATAAAAGCCAAAGCTGATGGTTGGGTTTCATCAGCACATTATAACAGGGAAAAAATTATAAGTGGATCTCATGTTGAAAAGACTCTTGTAAAAAAGAACTTAGGTAGATTGACAAGACTTTGGATTAAAAATGAACAAGAAAGACAGCAGAATATTGAAATTAACGGTCCTGAAATTTCTCCTAAAGAGGCTACTGCTATTTTTTCAACCATGGTAAAATGGTTCGAAGGCCGTAACTTTTCATCGATCCCCTTCCCACCATTAACATATAAGAATGACACAAAAATTTTGGTTCTGGCTCTAGAAAATCTAAAAGAATCATACACGTCAAAAGTTAAATTAAATGCCTCTGAGAGAGAAGAATTAGCTTTAATCGAAGATGCATATGATCATCCTCATGAAACGTTAAATAGAATTAAAAAGTACTTATTAACTCAAAGAGTATTTAAACCAATAAATTTAACTATGATGGAACATTACCAGAACATATCCCCAGTATATTCTATTGACCCTCTTGAAAAAATCACAGATGCTTACTTAGACCATTATTTGTGGTTTGAGGGGGAGCAAAGAGGTTTATTTCCAAATTGGATTAAACCAAGTGACGCTGAAATTCCTCCATTACTTGTGTATAAATGGACACAAGGTATAAATAATGTGGATAATATTTGGGATGTTTCAAATAACCAAACATCTGTAATGTTAGAAACTACACTTGCAGATATGGCTGAAAAGATAGACTTTACATTATTGAATCGTCTCCTAAGATTGATAATGGACCCAAATTTGGCAGATTATATGACAGCCAAAAATAATATAATCTTAAATTTTAAAGATATGAGTTATGTTAATAAGTCAGGATTATTGAAAGGTATACAATTTGCATCTTTTATTTATCAATATTATGGTTTTGTAATTGATTTATTAACTTTAGGTTTGGATAGAGCCAATGAGATGGCTGGAGCACCAACGGAACCTAATGAATTTATGCAATTCAGAAATTCAGAAATTGCCCGCAATAATCCAATAAGATTATATTGCAGATACTTTGATAAAGTTTATATATTATATCATTTTGAGGAAGAGGAAATGATTTCCCTTACTGAAGACTTCTTGTCTGAGAATCCTGACCCTAACTTTGAAAATGTTGTAGATTATAATAATAAAAAATGCTGGCCACAAGATTCTAGAATGAGGTTGATGAGGCAAGATGTTCAATTAGGTAGAGCTCTATTTTGGGATTATGAAAGTAGAATTCCAACTGCTTTAGCAAATATTAATTGGAGTACATCCTATGTCTCTGTTTATTCCAAATACAACCCAAATCTTTTATTTACAATGTGCGGGTTTGAAGTTCGTATTTTGCCAAATCAAAGAATGAATGAAGTATCATCTTCTGATGAAGGTGTATGGGATTTAATAGATGAAACGAGCAAAATCAAAACAGCAAAAGCGTTTTTAAAGGTTTCTCAGAAAGAGATTGATAAATTTGAAAGTAGAATACGCAGTGTTTTACTAACATCTGGATCTACTACATTTACAAAAGTTGCTGCTAAATGGAACACAAATCTAATATCGTTATTTACATACTTTAGAGAAGCAATATTATCCACAGAAGGCCTGTTAGATATTTTAGTTAAATCCGAAACAAGAATACAGAATAGGGTTAAATTAGGTTTGAATTCCAAGATGCCCACTAGATTTCCGCCTGCAGTATTCTACACCCCTAAAGAATTAGGTGGTTTGGGTATGTTAAGTGCATCTCATATCTTAATACCATCTTCTGATTTGAATTGGTCCAAACAAATAGATACAGGAATAACCCATTTTAGAGCAGGTATGACTCACGAAGAAGATAAATTGATCCCAACAATCTATCGTTATATAACTACCTGGGAAAATGAATTTTTGGATTCCCAAAGGGTTTGGAACGATTACGCCACAAAGCGTCTGGAAGCAATTAAATACAATAGAAGATTGACATTTGAAGAATTAGAAAACTCATGGGAAAGGGGTATACCTCGTATTAGTACTTTATTTCAAAGAGATCGCCAAACGCTTGCGTATGATAAAGGACATAGAACTCGTAGAATTTTTAAACATTATTCTATTGAGAAAAGTAGCCCATTTTGGTGGACAAATTCACGTCATGATGGTAAATTGTGGAATTTAAATGCATATCGTACCGATGTTATTCAAGCATTAGGTGGTATCGAAACAATCTTAGAGCATACACTTTTTAAAGGTACTGGATTTAATTCTTGGGAGGGTTTATTTTGGGAAAAAGCATCTGGTTTTGAAGATTCGATGCAATTTAAAAAATTAACACACGCACAAAGAACAGGTTTGAGTCAAATTCCAAATCGTCGTTTTACTTTGTGGTGGTCTCCTACGATTAATAGGGCAAACGTATATGTCGGTTTCTTAGTTCAATTGGATTTAACTGGTATATTTTTGCACGGTAAAATCCCGACACTTAAAATTTCCTTGATTCAGATATTTAGAGCCCATTTATGGCAAAAGATTCATGAAAGTATTGTCTTTGATATTTGTCAAATTTTAGATGGTGAAGTTGATTCGCTCCAAATTGAAGAAGTGAAGAAAGAAATGGTTCATCCAAGGAAATCGTATAAAATGAACTCATCAGCTGCAGATGTTACCATTAACTCTCTTAACAAATGGAGCGTATCTGAACCAACATTGTTGCATTCATCAAATGATAAATTTACTTCCATTACAACAGAGAAAGTATGGTTCGATGTCCAATTAAGATATGGTGATTATGATTCCCATGATATATCAAGATATGTTCGTGCTAAATTTTTGGATTACACAACTGATAATGTTAGTCTGTATCCTTCTCCGACTGGTGTTATGATTGGTATTGATCTTGCTTACAATATGTATGATGCGTATGGTAATTGGTTTGATGGTTTGAAACCTCTACTACAAAATAGTATGAAAACAATTATGAAAGCTAACCCAGCACTCTATGTTTTAAGGGAACGGATAAGAAAAGGTCTTCAAATATATCAATCAAACGTTCAAGAGCCATTTTTAAATTCTTCTAATTATGCCGAATTGTTCAATGATGATATTAAATTTTTTGTTGATGACACGAATGTGTACCGAGTAGTTGTTCATAAGACATATGAGGGTAATGTCGCTACAAAGGCTATAAATGGTTGTATTTTTACTTTGAATCCTAAAACAGGCCATTTATTTTTAAAGATAATTCACACTTCTGTATGGACAGGTCAAAAAAGATTAAGTCAATTAGCCAAATGGAAAACTGCAGAGGAGGTAAGTGCTCTGATAAGATCTTTACCAAAAGAAGAACAACCAAAACAAGTTATTGTAACAAGAAAAGCAATGCTTGATCCTTTGGAAGTCCATATGTTAGATTTCCCAAATATATCAATTAGACCAACTGAACTGAGACTTCCATTTTCAGCTGCAATGTCCATCGATAAATTATCTGATGTAGTAATGAAAGCTACTGAACCCCAACTTGTCTTATTTAATATATATGATGATTGGTTAGATAAAGTGTCATCTTATACAGCTTTTTCAAGATTGATCTTACTTCTGAGAGGTCTTAAAACCGATGAAGAGAAATCAAAGATGATTTTGTTTGGTGACCCAACCATTAGTGTTAAGGAGCACCATTTATGGCCTTCCTTCACTGATGAGCAATGGATAGATATTGAAGGTAAAATGAGAGATTTAATATTGTCAGAGTATAGCAAAAAGTATAATGTAAATATATCAGCATTGACTCAAACTGAAATAAAGGACTTGATACTAGGTCAAAACATTAAAACACCATCAGTCAAAAGACAGAAAATGGCTGAGTTGGAAGCTGCTAAAGCAGAGGTTGAATCAGCTGAAACAAATGCAGTTTCTGCAATGAAAACTAAGACGGTAAATGCTCAAGGTGAAGAAATTGTTGTCGTTTCATCTGCAAATTACGAGGCTAATGAGTTTAATTCTAAGGTTAATTGGAGAGAAAATGCCATTGCGGATAATTTACTATATTTACGTTTGAAGAATATTTATGTTAATTCCGATAATTTTATAGAAGGGAAGAATGTTTATGTTTTTCCAAATAATATGTTAAAAAAATTTGTCGAAATAGCGGATATTAATATTCAAATTGGGGCTTACATATATGGTAAATCCCCTAAAGATCATCAATCTATCAAAGAAATAAAAACGTTGGTCATAGTTCCTCAGCTTGGGAGCAATAAGAATATTAAGTTAGGTAAAGTACCCGATAACAATATGTATCCTAACCTTGCTAATTTAGAGTTGCTAGGTTGGGTTCATACAAGAACAGATGATCTTAAATTTATGACATCTGCAGAGGTTACTACACATTCCCAATTATTTGGGAATATTTATCATGAGATGGTAGATATTACAGTAGATCTACTTGCTGGTTCAATTTCATTGAATGCATTTACTTTAACAAATGATGGTTTTGAATGGGGATTCCAAAATAAGGATTTAATTAATGAGATCCCTGAAGGTTTCGATGCAACATTTTGCACCAATGCTCAATTGATGCTATCAGAAAGAATTATTGGTAATTTTATGACGCCTTCCTCAAATATGTGGAATTATTTATTTATGAGTAACTTTTTCAACCCTAATATTGACTATAATTTAAAGATTAATATACCATGTGAATTTTATAATGAGTTACACCGTAGTTCACACTTTTTGCAATTTTCTGAAGTTGTAGAACAAGAAGAATTAGAAGCAGAACAACAAGATGTGTTTAATTAGTTATAATTAATAATATATAAAATAATTTAAAATACAAATATAATGTTTAAATATTTAATTTACATTGTTTAACAGTAAGATTGAATTATTTCAAAAGATTCATGACATCTAACTTAAAATTATAAGGCAATTTATGGATATTTTGTTACACCTAACGCGCTTATTAAAACTTTTAAAATCGATGATCTATAAATGTAAATACTATGAAATATTAAAAAGGTGATTTCAAACCATTCCAGTATAAGTAAATATTCATACGGTAAATATCCAAACTAATATTAGAGAACTCTAATAGTTTAGCTGTTTTTGTCTAATGAATTTATTATTATCTTTTTAACAATACAGAACTAATAATTAATATTAATGCCCAGCACACCACAAAAACCAAGAACAAAAAGAGATGCAACTACACCAATACAAAAAAAAGATGAAGATAAAATATCTAAGACACCAAAAAAAGTATTATTAAAATCAGGAACTGGTACGAGTAAGAGACTCAAGAAATATAATTTTGCACCAGTGAACACATTTAAGAACACAGCACCTCCCTCAGATGGCGTTCTAAAATCCATCTCAGTTTCTCAACTTCGAAACAAGCCAGCAAAACCAATACAAAAACTAACTAGTGAGACTTTGAAACCACCATTTAAGACGTCTTCTGTTAAACCAAAACTCAATACAACACCAAATAAAATGCATTTAGATAAGGAGAGAATGAAATATGATGAAAAAGATCAAGAGTTTTTTCCAACCCAAGAAGTCATATGGAGATACTCGCCTTCTAAACAAAATGAAAGTATTCCATTAACATCAAGTCCAGAAAAACATGATAAAAATGTTACGACAAGCTCTGATAGAAAAGAGGTTGAGTCTACCCCGATAGCACCAGGGAAATTAATGAGCATTTTAAAATTTAATCATATAGATGACGATGAGCTATCTTCAAATAAAACATATAAAATAGGCATATCTGATGAAAAAAATATATTAAATAATAATCATTTAAAAAAAGAATTAAATGATACGAGGGATATTAATGATATCTTAGAAGATCTTGGTTCATTCAAATCATCTAAAACTGAATTCAATAAAATAGACGATATCCCATCTTCTCCGATAGATTATAGGCATAAAGGTCAGGAAATGATACTGAAATGCAAAAATCAAACTGGAAAAAAAGATAACCTCTATATGGATGAGAATATAGTGAATAATATAATAACATTAAAAGAGAATAATGGCATCCAAGCAAAGCATATGAATTTTAAATCCGAATTAATAATTAAAAACAAAGATAAACAGTTAACTCAATCTGGACTAAAAATAGATAAGTCAACCATATCAGAACATACTAAAGAAGATAATAACCATGATGAACTAGATGATGATGCCGATGAATTAGATTCTTTAATTGATATACTAACTCAGAAACCTTCAACCCAAAAAACACAACTTTCAAATCCTGCTACAATCAATGAAAGTATAGAAGCCCAGATATCTGACGAAATAGATAGTTATGATTCGTTATTGGATTGCTTAAATAACAGTGATGATGAAAATATGAATCAGGACGCTCAGGCTACAAAACCTAATTTGTTAGGTATTGAGATGAAAGAACACTCACCATTAAATAATAATGTTGGAAATCAGACTTTCATTGATAAAGCTAACCAAGCAGTAACTAAAGTTGGTGTAACAAGATTAGTGGTATCCGGAGTTAACGAAATGCAGGTACCTAAAGTAGGAAGACAAAAAATACTGAAATGCATCGATTCGAATGGTAAAATGACTTCAGTTATTGTTAGACATCCCTGGGTATTTTTAGATATTGCTGTTGGTGATGTTATACATATAATTGAGGGTGTAAATAGTAAGAATAAAAGGTTGTTATCTGATGAAAAAGATCCACAGACACAAAAAATGAATGATAATCTACTAATAGTGAACCCTGATCTATTATTGTCTGCAACTACTATTGGGTCATCTCTTGACTGTTTAAGAAAGGCAGTAATACAGACCTTTTTTCAAGATTACAGAGGTGTCCCCAGTAAAGTTATGTTAATTGGTAATATTGTACATGAACTCTTACAAGAATCGATGAAATATAAAATAAAGAACATGAATGCAGATTTAAAATATTTAGATGGAATCTTAGATAGAATTTTAGAAAATAACAAATTGGAAATAATCACATGTAATGAATCAATAGATAGCATTAAAACGCAAATATTGGAAGATCAAATTGGTAACATAAGAAACTTCATCAATAAATTTATTACTGATAAACCTGGAGCAGCTAGTGTTCCTGTCTCTGGTTCAAGAAAGAAGGTATTTATTTCAATTTCTAATATAATTGATATTGAAGAAAATATCTGGTCGCCGTCTTATGGTTTAAAAGGTTACCTAGATGCAACTCTGGAAATTCGAACAAATGATAGTTTCCATGTGACACCCTTGGAAATTAAGACTGGTAAATCTAAGCAAATATCACATGAAGCCCAGGGGTTAACATACACATTCTTATTAAACGATAGATATGAGGTCCCTATTGACTTTTTTCTTTTATTATATACAAGATACAATGAAATAACTAAATATGAGAAAGTTTTACACTCGGTTAGGCACATTTTTATGTTAAGAAATCAACTAGCAAATAAACTCAAATACCAGTTAAATGAAATTAAAGATATTACAATTGATGGTATTGAATTACCACCTGTTCTAAGGAGTTCCGTTTGTGATAATTGTTTTTTAAAACAAGAATGTATGACATTACATTGTTTAGTTGATCCTGATCCATCTGACTGTGATTTTCCAAAAGAAGAGTTTGAGTTGACAACAAACCATTTATTAAATAATAACAAGAAATATCGTGAATTTTTCTTAAAGTATTATGACTTATTAAAAAAAGAAGAATCGAGCATGATGTCTATTAATCCGTCGTTATTCTTATTGAAAAGTGATGAGAAAGAATCAGATTGTGGTAATTGTTTATCAAAGTTATATATATCGAAATGTTCAGAGAGTAAAATTCAACAAGGTAGTTATTTTTTTGAATTTCGCAAGAAGGATCCTAGTTCCAAAATAAAGTTTTGTGACAATTTTTCAAAAAATGATCAAGTATTCATAAGTGATGAAGAGGGAAATTTTGTATTAGCACAAGGAACAGTATCAACGATAACTAAAGAATCTGTAGTTATTTCCACTAAGAAAAAGTTTTTGCACAACAAATTTAAAAGAGCAAAAGCTAATTCCAATACTAATAATAAACTGTTGTCATCGAAAAAAAATGACGATTTTTTATTACATATTCAAAATTCTGTTTTGTATAGAATTGATAAGAATGAAATTCAATATAATTTGTCCATGATCCGTTTTAATATATTAAATTTATTTTTACCGCCAACGCCCGT
The DNA here is from genome assembly GCA_030573835.1 of Tetrapisispora taiwanensis (nom. inval.). Lineage (NCBI taxonomy): Eukaryota > Fungi > Ascomycota > Saccharomycetes > Saccharomycetales > Saccharomycetaceae > Tetrapisispora > Tetrapisispora taiwanensis (nom. inval.). The sequence goes on along the minus strand of JAJMDZ010000071.1, from coordinate 9,281 downwards.
AGCTGCTGTTATAACCGATATTCTAACTGGTGACGAAAGAGAGATGAAGCCATCTGAAGGTGGGGACTCAAATACAAGAAGGCTGATTGTTGATGACATAAAACCTGAATTTCATAACGATGCTAACAATACAATAATAAAATATAATTTACCTAGTGAGTCAAACTTCAACTCTGACCAAGTTAAAGCTATAGACATGGTATCGAGGGCTAAAGATTACGCACTTATTTTAGGAATGCCGGGAACAGGGAAAACTACAGTAATTGCGGAGGTCATTAAAATACTTATTGGCAACGGAAAGACTGTTTTATTATCGTCATACACTCATTCGGCAGTTGACAATGTTTTAATGAAGCTTAAAAAGCTAGACTCACAAATTATTAGGTTGGGTTCAAAGTATAAAATACATCCAAATTGTCAAAAATACATCCCTTCTTTTGACAGCGTTTCTAATTTTGAAGAGTACACAAGTTTAATTAACCAAGCATCATTAGTTGCAACCACATGTCTAGGTGTTACAGATATTTTGTTTTCATTAAAAAAAGATGATTTTGACTATGTAATTTTAGATGAAGCTAGTCAGGTATCTTTGCCGGTGGCACTGGGACCTTTACGCTTTGGTTCGAAATTTATTATGATTGGTGATCATTTTCAATTACCACCTTTGGTAAAAAATAATGCTGCTCGAAATGGTGGCTTAGATATGTCACCTTTCCAAATGCTTTGTGAAAGGCATCCAGAAAGTGTCACATATTTGACATTTCAATACAGAATGTGTGAAGATATATCTACTTTATCCAACTCTATGATTTATAATGGACAACTTAAATGTGCATCAGATGCGGTTAAATCTCAATATCTCAAAATTCCTGACCCTGATGCTATAAAAAGATTCCAGAATAAGTCATATACGGCTTGGTTAGCCGACGTATTAGATATTAAGAATAGAGTCTTATTTTTAAACTATGATAACAGTGATACAATTTCTGAAAGCCTGATAAACAATAATTTAATGAATGAAGGAGAAGTACAGCTTGTGTTTGATTGCGTAAAAGGTTTGATAGAATCTGGAGTTTCCATAAATAATATTGGTGTGATGTCTTTATATCGAGGTCAATTGACCTGTCTTCAAAATATTTTAAGCAATGAAGTTGCTCAGGGTCTAGAAATTTTAACAGCAGATCAATATCAAGGTAGGGATAAAGAATGTATAATAATATCTCTGGTTAGAAGCAATAAAGAAATGAAAAGCGGTTCCTTGATTAAGGAGATGAGAAGAATTAATGTTGCAATGACAAGAGCAAGATCCAAACTTGTTATTATCGGGTCAAAAAAAATGGTAGAATCGGTCACAGAATTACAGCAATTTATTGATATCATTAACACTAATAAATGGTGTTATGACCTACCTCATAATTGTTTGGATTGTTACAGTTTTAGAAATGTAAACAGTTCAGAAGGTGATTCTCAAAAGTATGCAAATCTCATTAAGAAAGGAGTCCCTAAAACATTGAAAACAAAGCCAGTGCTTAAGGAATTATTATCGGAGATGTAATTTAAATAATTTATTTCTGTATACATATATATGTGTGTGTGTGTGTGTGTGTGTGTGTAATTTGATTTAAAATAAATATTATTATAATTATTATTTCTAAAGCATTTTATATATTTAAATGTAAATAAATTATTTTCAAAATAGTTTAGTCGTTTTTTTTTTTTTTTAATCTTTCCGTGACCAAAACTTAAATTTACAATTCAAAGAAAAAAATATATAATATTATTTTTTAAAAAGTATAATTCAAATAATTAAATATTCATTCTACCCAAAAGACTTCTAACTACTTTTCGGCGTGGTATCCATTATAACACTTTTTATCATCATACTTTCATTACTTTTCGGTTGGAATGAAGGTAAAGGGGAGAAGTAATTTGGTGCTAATGGAGATCCTGATGCACCTGAATTTGCTAATTTGTAATTGACAGATCCAAGAGTATTTACGCTATTCTGAAAATTATTATTGACACTAGATAAAGATCCCCTGCTAGAATCTGTATTTGAGACTGTTGAAGACGTTTGACCAAGCGGAATGGAATCACTAGAACATAGCTCTACAGCGTTGGATGTGTTAGCATTAGTGTCCGCTTCTAGTACCTTCAAATTATCTAATATTTCTTGAAGTTTGATAATAGTATTTTGAAATTCATTGAGTAAATAGGGCGAACTTAACCTTTGATTTAAGTTCACGTCATGAATTTTTTTGGAAAAGTCCGACATTTCCACCAAGGCACTTACAAACAATCTCTCTTTTTTTTGTAGTTTAAATATATTTTCTTTAAATATCTCAGAGTTGGCGTTACTCAAATTTGTTTGGCTTCCATCATGTTGGATTGAGGCCATATGTTTGCAATAGGTTCCACTACCTTCATTATACAATGCATAGTTTGGTTCACTGATCAAATTCGATCCGGTAGTTGTTGGCTTTATTTCTTCATGCTTACAAAACATAGGTAAAGCTTGAGCATTTCCTGTAATCTGACGAATCTGTTGTGGAAGAATAGGACTCAAAGTCCAGTTAGATATGTTTGAATAAGGTGGGATTAATTGAGATGTATTCTTTAAACTACTTGAAGGGTTTTGATAACTGTTAGAGATTGAAGAAAGTGCCGTTACATTATTATTATTATTATTATTATTATTATTATTATTATTATTATTATTATTATTATTATTATTATTATTATTATTATTATTATTATTATTATTATTATTATTATTATTACTACTATTATTATTATTATTATTACTATTATCATTAGTACTATTAGTTTCGGTTTTTGAGAAAATATATGCCAAGTTGGAGTTTAATGCATTTATTTGTTGGTTTTGATAACTGTTCAAATCTGGTTTATAATAATATGGGTGTTTTAACTGTTGTGGCTGATGTTTCATATACGTGGTACCACTATTTTCTATTGTTTTTTCATTTTCGACATTGTTGCTGGGTGTGCTGTATCGTGGAACATTTGGATTGATCCCATTTTTGTCTTTTAAAGATTCGTTTGATTTAACTCTATCAAGTGTGGTATCTGATGGGCGTTTACTCATTGGAATATAATAGGATTCGGTGGTATTGTTAATATTAATAGACTGCTGTCCATTGTTATATACATTTTCACTTCGCAATTCATTTATTTCAAATGCCTGGTTGGGATAAGATTCCTCTGGTGCTTGGTATGTATATTTGTAATTATCTTTGATTGTTTGGTCTGGTGTGATTGCCTGATCTATGTAACATACTCCGAGCCGGGCTAGTATATTTTTTCTTTTACCATCTCTACCTAACCCAATACTCTTTCTTTGTATTCTACTTAGAGTGACCCCATCTGAATCCTTGTGAAACAATCCAGATGGGTGCGTGAAATACCATTCTATATCTTCCTTGTCTGGTTTAGTCTCTGGAACACCTTGTGATTTATTATTAGCGACAGTTTTTTTCGTCAAATTTGAATGCGTCGCTGAACTTGAGGTCTTTTGTGACGCTTTTCCGAAACCTTTAATTGCTGAATTAGGAGCATCAACAACACTTGTGTTTTGAGATAATTTATGGAAACCATACATATATAGTTGCCTTACAAAACTTGTAAAGTTTTTATGTTTGAAATATTTCTTTAATACTTTCTGACTAAAGTTATGGTGGAAAGGTTTAATTACAAAAACACCGTTGGCTTCTGGTACCCAATGTATCCATTCACGTAAATCAGATTGATTTAGAATTGAATACAGTTGATGGATGAAAATTTTCATTTGATTAAATTTTTGAAAGGGTTATTTTGAATATTTTGATTATTTCTGTATCTTAATTTTAATTCTTAAATTTATATGTATTTTTTATGAAGTAGTGATTAGTTTTATAAGAAAATTTCAACAAAAGATATATTTTGTTCTTTATATATAAAAAGGAACGATGGTAATTAAGCCATTAGAATAAGAAGAATTAATTTTAATTCAATGAAATATGGTTCCCTTTATCAATAGTTATTTTGAATAAACAAAAGATTATTATTTCGAATTTAAAGAAAACATCAGAAATTCATTTTCCTTTAATTAAAATAGAACAATTCTCTTAAACTTTACTGAAGGGTTCCAGTGCATTGTTTATTATTTCTCGTACATATAAGCCAAACAATGAACTAACTAGGGACAAACCATATATGTATCTTAAAATAATCTGGTTTGTCGACTGAAAATACTTGATAAGGAATTATACTGAGTTTATTATTATTTATAGAATTAATTAATGTATTATGAAGAGCAACCGGGTATTTAATTATTTAATTATTTCTTTTTCAATTTATGAAATATTTTTTAAAGACAATTCATTCAACGTACGTTTGTTTAGTTTAATTTACGAAATGAGCCTTGGTTTTTATCACACCGTTTAAATTTAAGATTTCTATTTATTTTATAACACCGTTCGAATATATTTAAGATATTATCTCTCTTAGATTTCAAAAAAATGTAAATAGTAAATTAGAAAACCAATATAAGTATTTGCTACTATTACATAATTGAAATTTAAAATTTTATAAGAATTAGAATTAGAATTAGAATTAGAATTAGAACTTGAATAAATTAATTAATGTGGATTTAAATTTTGGAAACATAATTATTTAATTTATTCAAATTCATACATTTAATTCCCTCAAGAGAATGTGTAGTAACCATGCAAATAGAGAAAGTGTACTGTTGATTAAATATATTTAATAATAGCTTAAAAAAAAGTTACTCTCTTATCAAAAATTACTTATTTCAGAATATAATTTATTAGAAATGACAAAATTTAAACGATTCAAATTTATTGCCTAATCATACTAATATGTATTTATATTTAATTAAATTATTTCCTTAAAGTAACGTAATTAATTAATTATTTATAAATCACAAAAAAATTAAATTAAAAGAAAAATAAATGTGGAATGTGGAAAGTTTATTACAAATTATAAGCGATTTTCAATTGAATAATGTTTTCCAATGAAAATGGTTCTTCTATTAATTTAGCATTTAATTTAAATCCAACAATAATGTTGCTATTGTACAATATTAAACTTCCAAGGCAAAATGGCAATATTGCAACACGGGGGTTACCTAATGATCATATGTTGGTATCAGTTGTTGGTAATATTTTATAGTTACCCAACAAATAAAAAAAGAAAGTAACTATAATTTTATTTTTTAACTGAGTCTTAAGAGTGACAATAATAAATTTTATTACAAATGAATTCAGTGCCGTGATTATTGACTAATGATATCAATGTTTAGTAAGCACTACTAAGATATTATAGCCTTCTTTCACAACCAAACAAATTTGTTGTCCATTAATCAGTTTCAGATTATTAATTAATTTCACCTTCCAATTAATTTAAAATTTATATAATATATATTTTCTCATGGCATTATACATAAATTTGTGCAAATATATTATCAATAAAGCTGCATGCCAAGATGGTACGTGCTAAAAGTCAATAGAACAATGAAAGACTCAAATAAGTTAAAAATTTATTGATTATTTAAGTTCAGTTATTACTTTCATTATTAAATTTTGATGTATTTCTTCTTCTGTTTTAGGAACGTTATAATTTTTAATTTTTTTAAAATAATAACTTATGTAATAAAACAACGGATGCAACAGTAACTTAATCCTAAAAATTTCCTTATTAGTCTATTATAAATTCAAAATAACAGAAATAAATCTGTAATTGTTTGTTTCTTTTTAATCAAAGGTATATGACGGAAGTGACATTACATAATTATAGAAATAAAATGAGAAGTTGCCGTTTTTGTTAATTTTGGTTTTATGTATTTTTTTTTGTTGGTTGTAATTAATAAATTGAAAACAGTGTAACAAATTGAATTAAATTTTAATTATAAGTGTTGTTTGCAACTTAAGAATAACTTTGTGTCTTATCAATTGTCTGTTAAGACCATATTACACTTTAAAGATTCGTTATAGGTTTATCAACTTTGAATAATTGTTATATAATCATACAGGCACAATAATCTTTTGGGCCATTCGAATTAAATTCAATTTCGAAACAAAATTAAAATTTTGGTTTAAATAAAAATACAGTAAATACACCGCACATACAGAATAAATTTTCGAAAAATACAAAAAATAAAAAGAAACGAAACTCAAAGACCCAAAAAATTAAAAAAATGAGAACAAAAATATCGCTAATCATAAGGACGGTTCTTACTGACGTTTTATGTAATACACCAGTCAAATCAATTAAAAAGAAACTTTATTGATAAATATACATACAATTTATTAAATGATATATATAAAACTTTCGAGTTTTGATATTTAAAAGTATTATTTTAAAATTTAATTTAATTTAAATTACAATTAATGAATTATATTATTAAAAATTATTTTTTAGAAAGTGTCCGTAAAGATAAAATTAAAATGGTGTTACCATTGTAATTTTAAAAAAATTTCAATTTTAAATGCATTGAAATTTATAATTTATACTTATATTATCAAAATTGTTGATTCAATTGAATAATATATCGTTATCTGAAAATATTCAATACCTATAATGGTCAAGATCATCGTTCATGTATCGAAAAGAGAACGATCTTCGAATCTATCAGACCGATAATAATTGAATTTATACAAAAAAAAACATCATAATGGAAACATTATATCGGAACAATTCTATATTTTTTTTTTGTGAGTGTATTTATTTTATTTTATTTTATTTCTTTACTTTTCAATTTAAACAATATTAAATCTCTATATAATATTTATTTAAAAAAATTCAGTAGTCTTGACATTGGCAAAAGCAGCATCATCGACAAACCAAGTGACTTTTTCATCATTTTGTTTATTGACAATAACTGTTGGTAAACTTGATTTCTTTACATCAAATATTTCATGCATAATTGGTTGCTTAGATTCACCTTCTGCAACAAATGCAATCGCCTTTGTATTTTTAATTACAGGCAAAGTGATTGTAATTCTATCTGATGGTGGTTTTGGAGAATCGTGACACCACATAACGGTTTTTTCGGTTTCTTCTAATAAATATTTATGAGCTTCATTTGGGAATAGAGAACATGTATGACCATCTGGTCCACAACCTAATAATAATAAATCAAATCCATTTTCTTTTGGCAAAATTTTAGAATAATCTGAGGCAATATTTTCATTTTCTTCAGCTGAACCGTTTTTAATTAATAGTGTGTTAATTGGATAAACTTTTACTTTGTCTTGAGCGTCTTTTGGTAATTTATCAAAGACAACAGTTTTAAAAGCACCGTAATTACTATCAGGATCATTCAATTGAACAATTCTTTCGTCACAAAAATAAATATTTAATTTATCCCAAATAATTTTGGAATAAATTTGATTATCTTGAACTAAACATAGATATAAGACATGAATCAAAGAACCACCACTAATAGCTAAATTAAAAGTAGATTTTGATTTTAACGCAATTTCTTGTTTTTCCAAAATATAAGGACCTAATTTAGAGGCTAATAATTCTGTAGTTGAAGATTTAATGACTTGAACCATTGTAATTGTAATGTTGTGTATTTCTTTGTTAGTATTAAAATTTTTAAATCAATAAAGACAAAGATTTAAGAATTCAATTGATTATTAATTATTCAAATCTCGAAATACGATATATATATATATATATATATATAGTATTTTTTTCCAAACCCTTTTGAAATTTCAATTATACCTTTTCGCCCTTTCTTTAATTCTCACTATTAAGTTGAAAAATTTCTCATTAGAGGAACAACAAATTTTAATACCGATACTAATCAATTAAAGACCGATGTATAAATTGAAAGAGACTATACAATTACAATTAAGAAATGCAATATACTATTAAAAACTGCTTTATATATTTAATTTTATAATTATTATATTATGCAAAAAATGATGGAAAATTAAAAAGATAAAACATTATTCTAAACATTCAATTAAATATCAATTTTCCCTAAAACTTCCCATTCATTAACAGGTCCAATACATTTAACAATTTTAATTGTACCTGGGAAACCCCAAGATAGAATATCTGGAGTTTCATCAAATGAATAAATTTCTTGAATATTATTTTTTTCCTTTTCTGACCAATTATTTATAATATCATTTGTTAAATTAATTTTTTGTAAATGAATATTTAAAATATCTTCTATTCTCGTTATAACGGATCTTTCGTCTGCTTTACTTAAAAATTGTGAATCAGAATATAACAATGATAAATGTGGTAAGAAATCATTTTTCAACCAATTTTTTGCCATAATCTCATTATTCGAAATTTCAACAAACATTTCTCTCATTATACTTGCAATCGAATATAAATATGTATTTTCATGACATTTTAAGAAAATTTTATTAAAATATTTCTTACCAATACAAACATTATTAAAATTAATTAATTGATTGCTAACGTTATTATCATTCTCTACAACCAACGAATTTAAATATTTTTCTTTTATAGAGTTCATAGCAGCCACACAATAAGTCAATATTTTATTAACATCATCATAAACTTCATCATCATTAGTATTTAAATTCAAATTCGATGTGATTGTAATATGCGGTTCAAATTCAGGTGAATTTGGAAAAATCGATTGAATAGATTGTAATAATGTAATTAAAGTTTCATAAGTTTGAGTTCCAGGACTGGGACAGAACCAAAGTGCAATAGCCATAATTCAATTTTATACACGTTGATTATATGGCGTATAGATTACCTTATAGTTAGAACATAATCACTTTATATATATATATATATATATGTTTCACATACATCCTTTATTTCTGATGTATTAAAATATGTCAAAAGTGAACAATCATTGCACACGACATACTAAAAAAGTAGAACCACATAGTTGATTACAAACATTATAGTATCGATTCTCCACGGAATAGAAAAGCTCACCGCGGAACAGCAGATCTCTACAGCTCTGGCGACAACATGTACAAGAGAAAGATTACCATTTAAAGACAGTGATAACTCATTACCATCACCATTACCGTACACACAACATACACAATATTAACATACATAACATACATGTCTTCTGAATTTACACTTAATAGAATATAAATAGCATATATAACAGACGATCGACAGTCAATAACTTTACTGACACCTTGAGAGACACAGGCTGTCTATATTTCACAGTTGTAAAGATGATTTCATTACTGTTAAATATTGTGTTGTCGGGATTTAATCTTTCTCTTTTTGTGTTTTTTGTTGTG
>JAJMDZ010000070.1:0-56702 GCA_030573835.1 Tetrapisispora taiwanensis (nom. inval.) | reverse complement strand
TTTGGGTATGTATATATGAGTTCGCTATCACAGCTCTATTTTTTCGTCCATAGATATCCTTTTTTTCTGCCTATTTATAACTATTTACTAACAACAGCAACATTCAAAACAGTTCATCAACAAGCGCATGAGGACCAAGTGAACTCAAGCACCAACCACTCCACATAATCCACAAATCCCTTCTAGATGCTGGACATTATGAAGTTATTTTCTTATTATCTCGTAGTAATGCTGATACCTCTGGTGATATTGTAATAGATTTTTCTTTTCTTCTTCTATTTGATATCCAATTTTTTATTTGTATTCTTGATAATGATGTTTTTGTCATTAATTTTGTTATATTATTTTCATCTAGATATGGATTATCTCTATTATTTACATACCAATCTTCTAGATACTTAACATTTTGTTTGGGTAGTCTATGACCTCTATATGATTTAGAACTTCTCTTGTTTTTATTCATCATATCTTGTGTTATTACATTAAATACTAATAAATGTTTTTCTTCATTATCAGATGATGAGCTATTTGAATTAGCTTCAGATATTTCGCTATTACTAGACTCATACTTTATATCATCGTTTTCTTTATTAACAGTTTTACAACTTGTTACCATTAATTTTAAAGTTGTGCATAATTGATAAGTTGTCTTAACCAACATTATCTCTTCAGGTTTTAGATTTTGGTATTTTACAACTGTAGTTAAATATAATAATATACCTTGTAATTCTTCATGATCTGTTTCAGTTAAGTCTGTAAAAGTATCTGGAAGCTTAGTGCAAAAGTTTGTTAATGTTAAATTTATTTGTTGTAGTCTATGATATTGTTAGTAATATAATTATGATGAGATGTTTTTCTTTGTTAAGTAGTAACATACTTTTCTGTTAAATTTATATGTTTGGTTGGGTTTAATAAAATATTTATAGGAATCTTATTCATGATTGATGTTTGGTTATTTTATCTTTGATTGTTTGTTTAAGAAATAAATAAAATTAAAGAAATATCTTAAATAAATGTTCCCTTTATATACTTTTAAATTATATTTGAATAAAATACTTTTTCATATTTACTATGTAGATATCTTAGGAAATATTACGCATATGATGATGTTTCATATTTTCATACAAAAAAAATCATGTAAAAATTTGCATCAAAAAAATAGTGTAAAATAAATTATATAAATAGAGTGTATGTTTCATATTTTATTATTTTATATATCATATTTACAAAATAAAGATACCCAAACAAATATATTAATATATTAAAATGTCTACTGTAGCATCATGGTCTAAACAACCATTATTCAAAGTATCATTGAATAAAAAAAGAATTAGAAGTAATATAGTTAAGACCCAAAGAGATAATGTTCTTTTAAAGAGAAAAAGAACCAATAAGTTTATAGCTGAGGATATAACATTAAAAATACCATATCCTCCAAAATGCTTAATTCAGAGTATTGATGATGAATTGAATAGGATACGTATTCAAAAGAGTACTGTTGCAAAAGATTCTAATTCACTCTTTGATATTGCATTGACATGGGATGAAGATAATGTTATATCTGATGATGAGAGTATAGATGATCTTAATTCAATTGAGTATAGTATAAATAATGATATTAAATTGAGAAAATCACTGAATTCTTTTTTTGCTTTCAGAACTTATAATTCACAATTTGGAAATGGGTTAAATCAACATCTATTATCACATTTATTATCTATAGCATGGCATTCAGCACCAGAACAACATCATATTTGGGACGTCTTTGCGCAACAATTTAATTTTGTCAAGCCCAAGTGTGGGTTTGTGGAGTGGGTAGGGCAAACATATGAGCGGGAGTGGTGTACCGAATAATTAGATACGTGCGTGCTTTTTCAAAAAATGTTGCATTTCGTCTGTATCGACATCTTGTGGATCCTCGGAGGAAATGGCCTGCAACAATCCATCAAGCATAGCATCAACTTTATGCTCCTCAATCTTTAAACACAGAGACAACACTCTTCGAAATTTTCCTTCTAAATCACTCTGCTTCTCTTCGATCCCTTCCAGTATCCTACTAAGGTACTCGTTGTATCTGCTTTAGTCTTGACTTTAGTCTTGACTTTTGTATTTCACCAAATTTTATCCTCCATACCAAAAACATTATTGTTTCATAGCCTAGTACCACCTTTTTCTTAATGTATAATATGTATTATTATTTTCTTTTGTGCCGCTGTCGCATTCTCTTTTCTTTTTTTGACACCTAGCATTCTTAATTTTTCTTTTTTTTTCGAATCCGCAATGTAGGATTCAGGGACAATAGTTAATATATTTTTGGGAAAATATGCCGAGAACATCATTTATTCGATCTTATATTTGTTGGTTGCTTGTATGTCTGAGTATGGAAGATTTGTGTACAGTTGATATGTATAGTATTGTTGTTTTAATAAGTTTATCACTAATAATTTTATTATGGACAGAGAAATAATATATAAAATTTGTTATATACCTAGGTAGAATGTTGATTATTATTATTTTTATTATTATTCTTAATATACCTATTTGATTATATTTACCAGGATTTTTTCGGAATATAGAGCACATTAGTGATATTTCATTGTATTAAGACTCCATAATTACCATGTTGGTTACTGTAAGATTGTTGAAAAATTTTGTTTTTTACATTAGAATTAAAAGTTCGTTAAAATACTATTTATAAATGCTACATAAACTAGAATCCTAAAGTGTTTAATTAATGTTATTTTATAAATAATTTGTATTAACTTTTACGTTGTTATGATTCTAATCAAGATGAATTTAAAATTTTCTTTGGTTACCAAATTCTTTGTCGAAATCGGTTAAAGTGAATCTATACTTAACATCACCCTTACCCATTCTTTCAAAAGCTTCATTAACACCATTTTCAGAAATGGAGATAGTTTCAATCCATGGTTTAATGTTATTCTTAGAAACTAAATCTAATAATTGAATAATTTCTTCTCTGGAACCTAAATTACTGTTTGCAATAGATACACCTACTAAGCCGAAAGGTTTCAAAGTTAATTTTTGACTTTGATCTGGGATAGCAATAGAGACAATTCTACCACTAACTTGCATAACAGAAATTAAATCATCAATATTAATATCACTTAATGAAGAAGCACACAAGACAATTAAATCTAAAGTATCAGCATATGTAGTAGCCCAATCTTTTTCTTCTTGGGTAGCTATATAATGGTCAGCACCTAATTTTAATGAATCTTCTTTCTTTGAGTTGGATCTTGAGATAGCATAAACTTCAGCACCCATAGCTTTAGCAAATAGAATACCCATGTGACCAATACCACCAATACCGACGATACCAACTTTCTTACCTGGACCACAACCATTTCTCAACAATGGAGAGAAGACAGTAATACCACCGCATAATAATGGAGCAGCAATTTCACTTGGAATATTATCCGGGATTTTGAAAACAAAATGTTCATGAGCTCTAACATGAGAAGCGTAACCACCTTGAGAATCATAACCATCAGTGTACTTGCTACCATAAGTGAAAACACATTCATTGGTTCTGCAGTATGGTTCATTGTTTTTTTTGCAACGGTTACAATTTAAACAAGACTTAACTTGAGCACCAACACCAACCCTATCACCAACTTTCAAACCTAACTTACATTTTGGACCTAATTTGACAATACGACCAACAATTTCATGACCAACAACTTGATTTTTCTTAACAGCACCCCAGTTGGAAGAAGCACAATGGACATCAGACCCACAAACACCACAAGCTTCAATTTCAATATCTACATCATTATCTTCAAATTTTTTTGGATCGAAAGAAATCTTTTTTGGATGTAACCAATCATCAGCGTCGGTAACAGCAAAACCTTGAAATTTTTCTGGATAAGACATTTTTATATTATTTATATATGCTTTATTAAAAGACTTTTATTATGTTTTTGGGAATCTTTAAATAAATCAGATTACACTACTTTAATTTTTACAATTATACAACTAGATATATATGTGTGTGTGTGTATGTTCTCGATCTAAATTAATTTCAATTGATCAAAAATAGTATTCTCTTTCCATATTAATTTACATATTTTCATCACATCCACATTAAACTTCTTTCTTTTTTCTTTTTTCTTATTTCTTTTTTTAACATTGAGTATATTTCTTTTGTCTCCACTGCGCAATTGTTCTCAAATTTAAAAATTTTTATTCTCTTTTTTTTTAATGCTCATCTGTTCTTTGCAATTTAAAAAAATTCGTTCTAACCCACATTTTAAAATTACTCTATGTAGTTACAAATACTACTGATAATAATATATTTATATATAATTAGTGATAATATTATATTCATAATCGTTAAATGAAGATGAAAATAGATTATTATTTGATTCTGATGTCTTAATGAATGGTCACAAGATTTTTTCTGTTAATAAATAGGCACACCAAATATATTATTAGTCAAAAGTTAGGTGTTTCCTATCTTACCTTCATTTTTGTTATTCCCATCCTTTTTTCATGTTACATGTATATCTAATATGAAATAGTATAAAATATTTACTAAAGACAAAACCAAATTAATTATTCCTTGATCAATTCATCATCAAACATATTCATGTCATTACTTTTTAACGAGATAATATTTGGATATATATATTTCTTTTTCAACAACAAAATATTGATATGTACTATATAAAAAATTAAAATAAAATTGCACTTCTAACATAAGAAATCATTATTAATCTTTTATTTATATTTATCTTATCTTTTTCACAATTTAGTTAAACTTTGGTGCTTTCGCTCCTAACTAATTCTAGAAATAGTAATAAAAACATTAAAAATTAAAATTAAAAAAATAATTATAATTCAATAAGAAACAAGAAAACTTAAATTATTTATTCTTACTGTATCGTTCCAAGATATATGACACTACCCTAATCAACGAACTGTTATATGAAGGTCCATAAAATAATGAACCACAGCTATCCATTAAATCATTAATGAGAATATCTAATGAGAATAAACTTATGATATTATCAGATCATCACTAATAACAATATCCCAATTCAAAAAACAAAAGGAATAAGAATAATGATTATATTTTATATATAAAATATGATTAAATCTCATCAAAAGGTGGCTTAGGAACAAGCCATACCACAAACATTCCAATTATAATTGAAAACAAGTTTTTTATATTTATAAGCAGATCTAGAAGTAAAAAAATAGTATATTAAAATAATTGTAACCTTCAATAATAAAATATTCATATTCTCTAATAAAATATCTATTAGTGATATTAAAAATATCAATCTCATCCATTACCCCTCTTTTTTCATCATATTTAATTCTTTACTACTAAACAATTCTTTACCACTGAATAATTAGTTTTCTTATCTACTCTGTCCTTTGTTAAATACTTAAATGTTATAACATAAAAAACTAACATGTGAAAAATATATATATTCTATGTGAATTCACATAGTTAAAATTTACCATACTTAATTTGAATTAGTAATCAAAAATGAAGTGAAAAATTTTTCACTTCTACTGCATTTCTATCGTTATTTTCACGGACTTTTTTTATTCTTATTTCTTTTTTCAAATCAAATATCCGTTTCAGACGGAAATACACGTATCCTTCTTTCTTATATCCTTTTTTTCTTTTTTTTTTTTTTTTTATATTGTCGTTTTGCAGTGAATTCTTCGTAGCATGTAATTCAAATTTTCTTCTTTTTTTACTTTTTTTTTTATCTGTTTTTCAGTTCTCTTGGTTTTGTATTGATAATGTTATGTACAGTGTTAATGATAGAAATTGGACGGACATTCAACGGAGATCGCTGAAATACTATTGAAAAATTCAATGCTTAAAAATTTTTATTAACTGTTCAATAACATATTTTCTATCAAAATAACATGTTAATGAAACACTTAATAGCTATAACTATGTATTGAAAAGGTTAAGATATATGTTTTTATGTTTTACTAAACCGAAATCTTCAGGGTTTTCTAAGTAACATTTCAATTAAAAAAAATATTTTTTTTTTATATAGTCTTCAATACGATATAAAATTAATAGTAAACAAATATTTTTATATGGTATTCAATGCTCTATACGTTATAACATACAATAAAATTTTATTTTCTTTTCTTTTAAAGTTAAGACATCTCTTCTAGAACATTACGATTAAGCTGATTATTAATTAATTAATTTTAAAGCATATTGATACAATGTCATCGACTTTTTTTCACATTCTAAAATTCTTTTATTCTCTTTTTTTAATTGATATATAAACCCAGTCAAAAAATTCTAATTAGATTCTTATTCCAGAATTCGTTTTCTTTGTATCTATTTTTTTTTTATCGTTAATTCATTTGTAATAGAACCATCCAAGTATATAATAACAACAATAATAAATAATCATGTACGTGGAATCTTTTAAAAATACTTTTGCTGTCGATGTATTAGAATATTTTAACATCGTCACAATTGAAGAAAAAATCCCTGATATTAATGATTCAATTGAATCTAATTCAAATGATTCTTCAATTGAAAAAGAAAATGATAATGAATTTGAAAAATCTATTCAAGAAGATTCTGAATTCGAATCTGTTTCAAATAAGGATAAAACTATCATCGATGTCGAATCCGGTTCAATCGATGAAGAATCAAAAAAATCATCATCTTTAGTTAAAAAAAATCCTTACCATTTAACTTGGGATGATTCAAATGACGCTGATTTCCCATTGAATTGGTCAAAAAAGAAGAGAGGTTTGATCTTATTTCAAATCATGTTATTAACAAGTGTAACTTATATGGGTTCTTCAATTTATACTCCAGGTCAACTTGAAATTCAAAGTGAATTCGGTGTTGGTCATGTCGTTGCTACTTTAAATCTATCTTTATACGTTTTAGGTTATGGTATTGGTCCATTATTATTTTCCCCATTATCTGAATTCGATCTATTAGGTCGTCAACATTTATACACAATTACTTTATTCATTTTCACAATGTTACAAATCGGTTGTGCTACTGTTCACAATTTCGGTGGTTTAGTTGTATTACGTTTCTTAAGTGGTATCTTTTGTTCTCCTTCCTTAAGTACCGGTGGTGCCTCAATCTCTGATTTATTACCTCAACAAGTTCTTCCATTATTTTTAGGTTTATGGGCCGTTGGTGCTGTATCTGCTCCAGTCTTAGCTCCATTATTAGGTGCTGCCATGGTTGATGCCGAAAATTGGAGATGGATTTTCTGGTTCTTATTATTTTTATGTGCTTTCACTTTAATTTTATTAACTTTCTTTATGCCAGAAACTCATCATGGTAATATTCTATACCGTCGTGCTAGAAGATTAAGAAAACAAACCGGTGATGACAGATGGACTACTGAAAGAGCTGAAAAAGAAAAGAAATTAGAAATGAAAGTATTCTTAATGACCGCTTTCTACAAACCAATTAAGATCATTGCTAAAGAACCAATTGTCCTTGCAATTGATTTATACCTTGCTTTGAATTACGGTATCTTTTATTTATTCTTCGAAGCTTTCCCATTAGTTTTTAACGGTATTTACAATTTTACATTAGTTGAAAGTGGTTTAGCTTTCTTCGGTTTCCAAGTTGGTTTAATGTTTGCTTATCCATTCTACATCGTATTTTTAGCTAAGTACGTTGGCCCAAGAATGCAAAATCAAAAATTTGTTCCAGAAGATTTCTTACTTGCTGCTATGGCCGTTGCAATCTTCTTACCAACTTCTTTATTCATATTCGGTTGGACTGCTCGTGTACACTGGATTTTACCAATTTTTGCTGAAGTTCTATTCACAATTAATTCATTCGGTTTATTCCAAAGTTCTTTTGCTTACTTAGCTTTGAGTTTCCCAGAACATGTTGCTTCAGTATTTGCTGGTAACGGCTTAGCTCGTGCTGGTTTCGCTTGTGCTTTCCCATTATTCGGTCAAGCTATGTACAATAATTTAGGTAGTGAAAAGTATCCAGTCGCTTGGGGTTCATCTTTATTAGGTTTTGTTGCAATTGGGTTAGGTGTTATTCCATTTGCTTTATACAAGTATGGTGCTTTCTTACGTAGTAAGTCAAAGTTCACTGATTCAATCTAATTAATGTGATATTTCATTTCACTTTTTAGTTTTATCATTTCCAAATTTTTGAGTACAGGTTTACTCTAGATGCATTCATTTCAATCTCAAAACCAATCAATTATTTTTCATTGCATTGTATTAAAATTTGTTGTATACTATTTCAATAAATTATATAGATTCTTATACATATCATTCAATTAATACACTTTAATTAATAAATTTTTTTTTACAATAAATAATATTTAGTATTAATTATGTTATTTAATTCAACTAATTTTGTTGCTCTCCTTAGTTGTTTCAAGATTTTCAGAGTTCTTAAATTTTGAATATTCCCAATTAGAAAATATTACCCGTAATGAAATGGTTCATACAAAAAAAAAAGAAGACATGTTTGATTCTAACAAAAACAGTCAATATTTGAAATAAAAACAAACAAATGATAGATACTTATAATATTTATATCTTCCAAACACGATGAACTTAATTATTTATATTCTTTTGATGAAGTATCAATAGATGTTTTTCCAAAAAAAATTAATTTAATACTATTTTTCATCGATTACATTATATAAATGTTATGAATCTGAACAAATTCAAATGTCAATAAAATATTCTAACTTTGAATCTAATTATGATATCAAATCTGTTTGAGTATGTCAATATTTTTCCAATATACCCTTCTACATTAATTTTTTGAGATTCAAAAACAATATTGAATAAGAAAATTATGTTAATAAATAACAAACTATAATGAATCAAATTAATAAGACTAGTGTAATTAAATAAAAAACAATTAATAATATCTTGTATGAATTATACAAATAAAATTTCAAAATAGTTGGAATCACTAACATCAAAATTAAGCTAAAATTAGATAAGTCTAAAATATTTGAATTGTAACATTTATTAATAAAATCTGTATGTATTAAAATATGTTCTATCATTTACATTGTAAATGAAATAAGAACAGTTAATTAATTAAAATGATCTAACTTAATGAATCTGTTTATTAATAACCTACATGTATTCTTAAGTTATGACCTTGAAGTTGAAATTAGTTTACATTCGGTTAAATATTGTTTATAATTATAAAATATATAAAGGGCAAAAATTAATGTTAATTAATTAAAACAATAAAAATTAAATCGATATATTTTACCTTAAATATTTGTTTCATACTATTTTAACAGATATTAAATACGTATCTGCAACCATTATGTATGAACCTTGCTATTTTTCTCTTCATCATTGCTTCAGTGCTCAGAAGCTCTATAGATAATATATATGTTAATCAGGTCATGTAAATAGCTAATGATATGATTATGATATGCAAATTAAATTAAACATAAACAATTTATATATGATATTATACAAACATTTGTAGTTTTATATTAAAAATTTTTTCTTTTTTACTGTATGGACGTTTAAAATGTTTTTAGTTGTTGAGTGAAGCTTGGAACTTCAATGAATGGGAAATCGATTATTTTTTTAGATTCTTTAGACTTATTTTTCATTTCCATTAATGATTTTTCTAATTCTTGTACAGTATTAGAAGAACCACCACATGCAACAATCAAAACAATATCATCTGAATCTAATTTCTTTCCTAATGCATTTTCCAATAGATATGTATTATAACCCATATGTAAGGCAGCACCACAAGCTGGTTCGGTAACCATATTTGTATCTTGTGTGAATTTTAGACATGTTTCTACTACATTCATGTCATTGACAACAATTGATTTAGCATTATATTTTTTAGCGTATTCGAAAGTTTTAGTTGAGATATCAGCTGTTCCTAAAGAAGTAGCAATAGTACTAATTTTTTCGAATTGAACAGGTTTATTGTGTCTCAATGAAGTATTAAATACATGGGAACCGAAAGTTTCAACACCAACAATTGGAATTTTATTTGCTAAATTATATTTTTCTAAACCTTGGATTATACCATTGTATAGACCACCACCACCTACACTACAAACAATTGCCTTAACTTTTTCAATTGGTACCTTTTGTTGGTTCCATGTTTCCATAATTTCATCTACCATTGATGCATGTCCTTCCCAAATTTTATCATTATCAAAAGGATGAACGTAAATTGGTTCAACTGAATTTTTATTGATATTATTTAATATATTGGATTTCAAATAAGTATCAGCTTCTTTCCAATGGTTACCTTTAATAATGACATTAGCACCAGTAGCTCTGATTTTTTCTACCATTCTTAATTTTGTTGCAGTTGGCACAACAACAGTACACGGTAACGATAAAGTTCTTGAAGCGGTTGCAGCAGCTAAACCTGCATTACCACCTGAACTTGAAAAAACCATTGGAGATTTATTCGAATTTTTTTTGATTTCGATCGATTTTGATTGAATCAAATTACCAATACCTCTACTTTTAAAACTACCACTTGGTTGAAAACATTCATATTTTAAAAAAAATTGTGGTGCATTTTTAATCTGACTATCAAAAACGTGTCTTAATAAAGGAGTTTTTGTATAAACTTGAGACATTGTTAAAGTTATTGTTATATAATAATTATTCTTTATATTTTATTTGTGTAATGATTATATATAAATTTCTTCAAGATAATAAATTATTACAGAATAAAAGAAAATAATTCCCAAAGATATAAATTCATTTATAAAAAAATATCATCATTTATGTATTAAAATTTTTTGTTCATCCAAATTCAACTAACTTTTAAACCTTGTACCATCTATTGTTTTTAATTAGATAAGATAAATGTGAGATGAGATGAGATGAGATGAGATTAAATTGTCACTTTTCTCTTACTACTATTATAAGTTTTCATTGTTAATCATATTAAACTGATTGAAATTATGTTGGAAGTGCATATTGAAACCCACCATACCTCTAAACTAAACTAAACTAAATATAGCGTTAACTTAATTTAGCCAAGTATTAACCTTTTTCCCACATCTCAAATTAGTATAAAACAAGTATTATTATAGTACTTGTCTGAGCAATGTGGATATTAACATCCACCAGAACATTCTTCAATTCCTTTATCAATACATAATAAACAGTGATGGAATTCAATCTCCACCGATCTTCGAAATTTGAAAAAATCGAACAAAATCAAAATAAAACTAAACAAATTATAATGTTTTTCACCACAAAAAAGCAAACAAACCGATAAGCGTTTTTCCCTTTATCTTAAAGAGTTCGCTATGAAAAAAAATAAACAAGAATTTATTATTTCATCAAAGTGGATTTTAATTTCCGTTGTTTTAGATTATTTATTTTTCTCTTAAAAAATAAATAATTCGGCAAAGACCTAACAATTGTCAAATTTTTAAATCAAGATAAGACAACAAATAATAACAATAAAATTTATAAATAAAGATAAGATAAAGATAAGATAAAAAGATAAAGATAAGATAAAACATATTAGATAATTGTTCTTATTTTTAAGTTTTTGTTAAATGTAACTCAATTGAAATTGAAAAGTTAAAGCAAGTTTGAGGAAATATTTTGTGAAAACCTAGTAAATTAATTAAATATGAATAAATCAAATCATAAATATGGGTAAGATATTTCATATATAATGTAATAATATATGTTTGTTATTGAAATTGGATATATAAATAAGTCCTTAATATATTGAAATTCAAGAATTCGCTTTTTTGATCCTGTATATCTTGTTAAATTTCTTATGTTGTGTAACAACATTGTTTGATTTTCATAGTTAAGGGTATGATTTCACCTGTTGTAGGAGAAAATTAATTTAGAAAAAAAAGAACACACAAATATTTTATGTATTCTTAATATTATTTCAATGAAAATTTCCCTAGTTTATTGATCAGGAAATTGATTATAAGCATTTTTAATGAAATAATTTTATTGTGTTGTTTATAAGTTGGGTTATCGAAGTAATGTAATGGTTTGAATTTAAATTTAATTCCATAAAGTCAAATAATTGTTAATATCTAATAAATTATTACAAACTGACTAATTCTCTTATTTTCATATTTAATATAGATTCAGAGTTAGTTTTGTCAGAGATACCAAGAAAAAATGAAAATGACAAAGCAAAATAGTGAACGTTTAATCGAATTTTTGTATCAACGCAAATGAAAGGTTTCTTAAAGAATATTTATACATTTTTCAATACAATTTATCTGAAATTAGGCTAAATGCTTTCAAACATAAACCCTTAGCATTTAATCATTTCATGAAATTTTTAACAATTGAAGGTACTATACACCGTCATGATCTTCATCAGATATTAAATTACAGAGAAATATACTGATTTATTATTGATGAAATCATGCAGAATAAAAATGTTCAAGTCAAATTAGACTTTTTTAAAAAGTCATATAATTATTAAATGAAGGCACTAGAAGGTTTAGTAAAACTATATATTTTGCCCAATAAAATTATCAACTCTTTTGATAAACGTTTACAGAACCTATGAATTTCGTATGGAAAGTAATCAATTTTTTGTGGACTTCTTTAGAAATCATGGTAATCATATGGTATTTTATTTTGGAAGATAAACCTAACCATTGACAAACTACTAATTTTGATATTTTTATTCGCATCCATTATCTATTATACCTTTTTCTGATCTGAAGAATGAATGCAAAAATGAAGGCAACATTACCTTGTTAATTAATATTAACGTGGCTGAGGAAAA
This sequence comes from Tetrapisispora taiwanensis (nom. inval.), assembly GCA_030573835.1. Classification (NCBI taxonomy): domain Eukaryota; kingdom Fungi; phylum Ascomycota; class Saccharomycetes; order Saccharomycetales; family Saccharomycetaceae; genus Tetrapisispora; species Tetrapisispora taiwanensis (nom. inval.). The sequence continues at coordinate 43,942 of JAJMDZ010000070.1, read as the reverse complement.
CTGCATCTCTACTGGTTAAAATATAAAATGATAGTTGCCCTATTTTGTGGTTTTATATTTTAAAGTACATTTAAGAAAAAATAATTTAAACAGTGACGGACAATAATTATTATTTTGAAAGTAGCATTTGTTTGAGCATTAGTTTAATTTAAGTTGGAGAATAGAATGTTACGAAAATTAATTCTACAACTTTCAATAAAACTCGCAAAAGATTAAATAAATTTCAATTACTGTTGAAAATATTTGAAATGATCAATGTATTACTTTTAGATAATATAATCAATATAGTTAGATAATTCTATTGTTTTATTTTATTGTTTATCTTTATTAACGATACTGTCAGATAATGAAACTCGTTTAATTTTCTTATCATTTGTTTAATTTTAATAATATGGGATGTATGTTGACAAAAATTTATTTATATAAACATTATTTTATTAATCAAAAAATTCTACTTATTCATTTTATATATTTGCGAACATGATAAATAAAAATTTTTTATACAATATTTTATAATCTTCGGAAATATTTAACAACTAAACTATTAATAGCTGATTATATGAAAGAGAACTCTATCTTACGAAAACAAAATAATATATTATTAAAGAGAAATAAATATTAATTTAGCAATCAGCAAGTTAAATCTTTTTTCTCAAAGTGCTCACTCGCACCCATCTCCAGGACACTGCGTACCATCTTTATTATCATTACAATATCCGTCGACCCCACCGTATGTGTTAAAGTAAAGTTCGCCATGAATAACATTTTCACTTCCAAGGTCATCATAAGTTTCTTCAGAACCAACATGATCATTTTTCGTAACAGACCAACAATATTTCCAGGCGGGGCTATCAGCAAAAAAATCATACACTTCGTTATCGTACTCCAATTCTAGAATTTGCCTATCCTGAGCTGCTGCTGCTGCAAGATCATGATTTCCATTATCCCAGTTGTAAGAAACCCATTGTGCAGTAAACCAATTTGTACGCTTTTTTAGATTATTAATGTTTTCATGTCTTAGTGTGGACTCAAGAGAACCAGGATTCATATCTGATACCACATCATCGATTATCATTGTCCAGTTTTGTAATAAATGACTCCCCATATGTCTACCTAACTCAGATTCCCAATATATTACCAAATTCCCATTGGTAGTTACGTTCAAATTGTCACGTTTCATATATTGAGGCTTCGAGACATTATACACCCCAAGTAATGAAAGACCAGCCAAATTAAATTTAGTATCAATATAGTCATAAGTCGTCTGATTTGTATTGTGAATGATATATCCAGAATTGACCAATAATTGTGCTCCGGTACTTTCATTACGTTTAGCATTTGCTGCTTCTGAACCTGATCCTGACCATTCATTGGTGAAAGCCGATAACGCAGATGCTGTCAAAGTAATTGCAACAGATACCCAACATGCGGTACCAAGAGAAATCACGCAGGTGGCAACTGCATAAGCTCCCGTAAAACTTGCTACAGAAACAACTACATTATGCAATGCTTTCTTTGCAACAATCGTCCATTTATTGCGCTTCTGAAAAACTACGACTTCATGGATAGCTTGACTTGCAGCAATTAAATCTTTTTTTTGTTTATGAGATTTTATGCATTCTCCTAAATACCACTTTAATGAGGGAGCTACTACTAAGACCATTAGCAACGCAACTGCTAATCCAACTGCTCTTTTGAATTTGGCACTTTTAGTGCTCGGTTTTGATTTCTCAGTTTTACTCTCGATATCGTACATTATATATAATGTTACCTGCAGAAAAGATTTTGCTTTGTCTATACAAATATAGATTAGTTTTATTTCACTATTTACCATTGAATGAGAAGTATTTTCGTTTCGATGAAAGTATTGAAACTGCTAGAGTTTATATATAAATTTTTTATCCAAGAATCTCAACAATCATCTTGTTGCAACAGGATGAATATTCCAAACATGCAAACCTCCTTAAACTCAGATACGATCCCCTGCTGAAAATATGAACGACTAAGATGATAACGTTCGTTTTTTATACCAAGATACTTACATTTATTACATTAAAAACAACCATTTAATTAAAATTCTATTAGTTTCATGTCTTCCAATTAAGATACAATTTACAGTAGTTCGATCAAATTACTCAGAAATTTATGCAAAAAAGTTACTTTAGCAACGAATACAGATTAGTAATAAATAAAAATTTAAAGACGCGCGGCAGATTCTCTGGATAATTAACCAAGGAAAGTAAGTTTGCGTGTTCCCGGGCAATGCTGGCAATGGTTCTCGAGTTAAAAGAAATGTATTTCGAATTTTCGAACGTCTTCCTCCAAGGTAACTAAGGAGGACAAATAAGAGTGGTCTTTTGTCAGTTACAAGTTGTTAAATAAGAATAATTTTGTATTTTAAAAATGGTTGTAAGATGTATAATTGTTAAATAATTACTCTTTGAATAGTCCAAACACGTTTGTGTGCTATATAGTTTGAAATTATATCCCTCAATAGAAATATAGCTTTAGAAGAATTGCGATTTTAAATGGATTATTTAGTATTTTAATGTTTTCAATATATTATGATAAACTATATCGCTAATAGAACAAAAGGGCCAATATTCTGTCTTAATTATGCTTTTCTTACATTACTTTTTATACAGCAATGTAAATTTCTTGGTTGTGATCACTACAGTACGTCCAATAAATGGTCAACTTGACAAAATCTTCAAGAAGGCCTACAGGTAAATCGTATCGGCAAGGAATAAACCTCAACTATAAAAGCTCTTCAATTTAGCAAAAGTAAAACCAGATAGCCTTTCACTTTTCAAATTTGTACACGACTGTTATATAAGTACTTACGGAAAACCAACCTTCTTCATCGATGTGTTCATTGCTACCAATCGCTACCATAAAAATGAGCTAAATAAATTGTGACTACAAAGATAATAGTCACAGCATTTTTGGGGATGAAGCAACGTGATTTTGCTCCACAATCTAAGATGTTTGTACTGACTGTGAAACAATTTACTCTTAACTTCAAATGCTCATTCATCAAGAAAGTATATAATTAACTTTACTCATTTATGAAAAGTTTATTTAAAATATTAGTTACTAGTTTTCAAATTTCAATTATAATATAAACAAGTCAGACTTAAACTCAAAAATAAAATTTTACCAAATGACAAACGAAAATAATAATAACAATATTCAATTAACTAATAATGAAAATGAACAGCGATTACTTGCAACGGTTTATGAATTTAAACAACATGGTGACTCAAATGTTACTCATTCAGTTAACCGTTGCTTGAGCACTGTCACATCAATATATGATGAAAACAAACTTCTATCAAAGATATAATTTTTGGGAAGAAGTAAAAATAAAAATATAGTTTATACAACTGATATAGATATCAAAAAATTGATTGAAGCTGAACTCACAAAATTATCAAATAACAATGTTGCTATAGATGAAATAAAGTATGAATATAATTTTATTAAAGATATGGGTGAATGTAAAATATTTAAACCTATTGACAAAACAATAATTGATAAAGTATTCATACGCAAAATCAACAATTTTACAATCATTTATGACAAAAATAACTTTGTATCTAAGGGCTCTAATTTAAAGAACTTGAGTCAATCTGGCTCCTCAAGAACATATTCTTTTTATAAATTAATTAGCATTGTAACTTCGACAAATGACAGGTATTTTAAACAATACCTATTAGAAAATAATAACATATTAGAGAGAATCAAAATTAGAGGTACGAATAAACGTACTCTCCAAGTGTGTTATTTGAATTTATTGACTGATTTGAAATTCTCTTTTAATAGCGTTTATGACTCCTACAAATCAATAAATAGAGATGTTGGTGACATAATAAATAGCTGCAAACTATCTGCCGGCGATGACCAAGAAATGATTGGATCATGCAATCATTCTCTTTTAATATTAGAGAGATCTGATAAAGCCTTCTCAGATACTTTAGAATTTTACACTAATATATTAAATGAAATCACTGAGCAGTATAGAAATGGATTGAAAATAATATCTTCAATATTTGGAGGCATTATTTTAATTTCTGGTATGATAATGAAGGAAACCTATACTTATTTTGTAGAAGGGAGAGATTGGGCTAAAGCAATATTCAGTATTTTAGCGGTTTTCATCTTCTGTATTTTTATTATATTAATAATGATATACCGGTATAAATCTCCTTTATGGTTTGTATATAGGAAGGAAATTAGATCGGTGAAAGAACAAACATTCACAGTTCCTGATACGACTGCATTGACGGATGATAGAATCTTTAGTAAATATCAGACAGAAGTATGACTGATTAGCTCACACATTAGTATCGTTTATATTATTTTACACATATCTATAGTTGTGTTATGAAGGCATTTTAATAAATATTGTTTTGTATGAAGATCTTTTTAATTAAATATGGTATGATATATCTCAGTAACATGATTAAATTGTATTACAATATGAACCAATTTATTTCCAATTTTCATTACTTTTATTCTACTGTAGTTATTGCTCTTACAATTTTTTAAAATTAATTCAAAAATATCAGTACTTGTTAAAATTTTTTGTTTTTGCTTTGGTGATAAGTTTATCTCTGTATTTATTGTGCAGTTGATTGTACAAGAACTCCAAAGATAAACGTATCACTAAAACAAAATAAAAAAAAAAATGCAATTTGAAATGAATGATTCCACCCCATCAGCTTCTAATCAAGTGGACGTACCAAGTCAATCAACTACAGATAATATTAATGGAGTTGAAAATTCAGTTGCTGTTTTATATTATGTTGAACATGAACAACAAAGGAGCACTGATCCTAATAGGAGCTATGATTGTGTTTCCAAAACAGTTAAGAAACCATATAACTGCAGTTCAGAAACCGTTAATAAAATTAAAACTATACTAAAAGAAGAAGAAGATATAGTTTTACATATAAAAAATCCCTATCTTGCCAACGATATATGGCAAATATTAAATGAAAATGTTAGAGGAAATTATTCTTTATTAGAATTAGATTTTCTGACACTAAATGGTAAAGAAGATATTCCACTGTATAACAATATACCTGATGAAGCTATTTTGAAGCATACAATTAAAACCTTTAGGCGATGTTATTTTGTATTTTCAGGTTCTGAAATGGAACTACCATCGTCCATATTGACCATAATTTGCAACATGCATCAGGATAAAATCAATATATTATATAATATTATTGATTATTTTATTTCATTAAATAAAAATGTTTTGGACAAATATCTTTCTGAGATGCGTAAAGAATTTGATTCCATTTATTCAAGCTCTCATAAGAATCGATTGGTACAACTTTCGTATTACGAAATTCTTCCAAAGCTGAGAGAAAGTTCTCGAAACTATGTAAGATTGTTCGAAACAAACTCAATCAGAGTAAACCATTTCATAACCAAACAAAAAATGATGTTTCACCCAAATGAAGAAAATAACATTTGGTGTGATAGAATACTCAGAGAGCTAAGTGAAATTTCCGCAGAACTAAACTGGCTGAAAAAATCACTTAGCTCAATATCTGAATTTAGCATAAATTTAAATGATTCGAGAAACAAAACAGAAGCGAAGCTAGTGTCAATTTTGTTAACAATATTAGGTTTAACGACCGGTATATTTGTTCACTACATTTCAATACAAAACGAAGTGTGGGCGAAAATTGTATTTTACACATTGCTAAGCCTTTGTGCCTTATGCCTAATATTTTTGATATCTGGCTATTTTTTTAAGACACCACTAATACTGTTTTGTAAAAACTACTACCAAACGATCACCAAAAGAAAGTTTAGGGTAGAAAGTTAATCGAAGATTTTTAGCCATTTGTTTGTTAAACTATTAATAGTGCTTAGTTCTGGTTGAGACATTGTGTTACCTTTTTATTAGTTTAAGGATATTTCTCTTGTGTAATATTATATAAGTACATAAAACAATAATAAAATAATTTATATGAAATAGAAATATTGAGATTAGGTGAAAAGTAGATATTTATAAATTTAAAAACATTTGATTTTATTTTAATAAGAAATGGTATAAACTGATACTTTTTATTGCTATACATTTCTCATTATTTCTATATGACTCGTCAGGCTAATTTTGACATTCACTACTAAAAGAAATATCTGAATATCTTCGTTATAAGATATACGGTTTTCTCATTTAATGGTATATCCAATAAACATGTCTTAGACATAAAATTGTAGATTTGTCTTCGAAGTTTATTTAAATATAGAAACAACAACAGCATGTATTCAATTAGACAATCAATTGGGATATTTATAACTGGAAATATGTATTAAGGAACTTTATTCCACATCAACTATCGTATTCAGTAATCTCTTCCACATAATGGCACAGCATCACTATATGATGGAGGGGGGTTTTTTATTTTTTCTATTATTGGCATTCTCCCTCTCGGATCACCCACAAAATTGTAGCCGTTCGATGATACCCATCTTGCTCTCAAATAATAGAACATCTCAGATGAGATTGAAGGGTGAATTGGCCCAAATCGTGCTAGCGATATACCTTCCATTCCATAATATATGCCAATATGAAAATAAATAGGATCCAACAAATCTCTGTAAAATGTTCTAGAATACATCCTTTCTCTCTCAAGGCAGTCGTTTCTAACTTCATGATGCGCCACTCTATAAGCAGCCTCTATGGCTTCTTTTTTGCTACATTTTAGGAAGGCCATATGAGCGTAATCGTCATAGTTCTTAATATATATAAATTTCACCCTCTTGACATAGTTCAGTTCATCAGTCCCATCAATAAACCTGGTATCAACTTCTTTCCCGGGTATGTCTGTTATTTTGAGCAGAAGGTTCTTCAAGTAGGAATCTTTGATCTCTTTATTGAGTTTCTTGTAATATGCTTTTCCGATAAATTTGTCCCATGGGATAAAATTCAATTGGCTAAAATCGATAAGTGGTTTATATGGAACCGCAATATACAATATATCTGTATCTTTGTGGCCGATAGCTAGCAAACAGCCATATGAAGGCCTGTATATATTATCAAGTTCATAATGCTTTTCTTTCTGTTCAGTATTTAGTTTATCGATATCTATGGAGAAGTAGTTTTTATCAAGCAGATCAGCAATAGATTCAGATGTAATCATGGTAAATGATACATTAAATTCTTCTTTTATTTCTTTAGCCTCTTCTTGATCTTTCTGTTTCTTTGGCTCTTTTGTACAATCCAGTTGAGACATTTCTCATACAAGATTCAAAATCAGTTCAATTGGAATGAGATTTTCAAATAATCACAAGACTGCAGTAAACAAACAGATTTTGGTATATGGTAGAAGCAGTAATATGTGAATCTGAGTATCAACTGATGGAAAACACAAGCTACTCCAAAATAAGTGACTTTATGGTATCTTAAAATCTACAATTACATATGACCTTTATATAGTAATTCTTCATCTTATACTTTCAATATGAATCTTCATATCACAACAGCTTCTTCCCACACAACAAAAAACGTTAAAATACTTTGTTTCGAATGAACTTGCTTTTCTTGTCAAAACATCTAAATCCAATTCATTGGTCTCTGTTTTCTTTGTTTGAGGTTCATCATATATTATGCTGTTAGACTACCAAAGTCAAATGCTTTTCAAAGATATACAGTACTGTTTCGATTAATTTAATAAATCTTGTTTCATTTCTTTCAACATCAGAGGTTATTCTTACAGCTCTAAGTGTTGATAAGTGAAGTTCCTTTTCTTCAAAACCTCAAAACCGCAAATCAAAATATAAATTACACACCTTTATGTGCCTTGGGAAGTCCGGGTAGAATTACATAGTTAAGCGGGAAAACTTTAACTATGTTGATTGAAATGTTTTTACGGTTAACACTACAAGTGTGGTTGATGAGTGTTGATTAGATATGGTTGAGTGTATCAAGATTAATTATGTGAAGTAAAGTAAGATTAATGTTAAGTATAACATATATTGTGTATATGCAATTAAGAAAATTTTGATTGCAACAATTATTATAGTCCCTTTGGTTGTTAAAATAATAATTGGTTCATGATCTCAACTTATCTTTACAGTCATCAGATTTTATATGTTTGGCTTGTTTTAATATCGATTCTTGATTGTATTTGTTTTCCAAGAGCTATGTTGTATCTCATGTTCTTATTAATTGAATCGAAATTAATCAAATATCCTGCTATTCTTGATTTTAAATTTAGTGGATAAATATAATGTAGTCAAATATAAAGCTAGCAAATAATCCACTACATTTATTTTTCCAATATTTTTATAAATAATATGCATTTAAAAGTGCATTTCCATTATATAAAGAGCATACAGACCGGTTCAATTATCTATTTTTGTTACTGGTATAACTGGATAAATTGGATCCCCTCAATATAATTAATCTTTCTGGAAACATGAAAATAGTCATGATACAAGTGGAAATGATTGTTCTACCATCTATTAAGTTTATGTCTTATGTTCAGCCAATTTTGGATTTGATAAAATTTTGGATTTGAATTATCCTCTAACCATCATGTTCGTAATATATTTGCATTAAAAAGTTTTTTTTCAAGTCAAATTACTATATCTAAACACCGTAATGATACTCATAAAACTGATTATATATCTGTATATAACTTCAAATACATTTTATTAGTCAATTCAAGTTGATATGTTAAGGAAATTTCCAGATATTTTATTCATTTTATAATTTCTTTTCTTTCAATTACTAATATAGCCCATTAAATAAATTCTTTTCTCAGAATCTAGCATTCTGTTAATCTAACACATACATTGAACATCACATTCATTTAGCTTCTCATTGACCTGTTTGATACTAACTATTTGCCTCACCAACCTTCCTTTCTGAAGTATTTACATTAGAAATGTATGATCTTCATCCTTAACTTTGTCACTTTAGTACGAGCGCTTGCGCATACAAACTACCCATTGTTTCGTGAAAGCTTCAAAAACTTAAAGTCACTCCTCACTATTTCTGATTGAAGTTAAGATTGGAAGAATAAAAGTAGTTACTTGCTGTAACGAATATTTATTGTACAAAGAATAGTGAGCAACATTGATACAGAATCTGCTGTTCATATTGAGTAAGTGAGTGATTGGCCATTTAACTATGTTGATAATTTTTGTTTTCTGAATGTCAATGATTGGTAACAATGCTGATTTTGCACAGTACCTCACTGATGAACATTTGAGTAAGGATTTATTCTGGGTATTGTTTATTTAGTTTAATTAAAATCTGATAATTATTCAACTTCATTTCGATTTTTAGTCTGTAATAATCTTCAGATTAATAGTAGCTGTTTTTAAAAAATGGAAAATGAATAGGTGTCCCAAAACAGTCTACGTTCTAAATTAGTTGATTTATGCTTTTTCAGTACAGCTGATTTGGGTAATAGTTTAAATTATAAAGGATTTCTACATTTCAATTGATTTTTATATAAACTAATGAAATTTAGTCATCAATAATACCATGAATGAGAAGGTATAATTCAATCTGCTACAAAATTAGTTGAAAGTATGTAGTGATATATTTAAGCTGCTCATTGAACTCAATTGTCGTCTACAAGTGCGAGCATCATTTGTAGAGATTCGATATATCTATTAAAATGATACCTAATTTTAGAATTAAAAGAAACACAAACTCTCAAAAGAGTGATATTTCTGACGTATCTTTTGTTTATATTAATTCTGAAAGTACTAGTTATTTATTTGAAGAGATTTATAAACGAATGTATCCTTATAAAGGATTTTCAGATTTGCAATTAGATGAAATTAGACATACTTTTACTGATATTGGACTTGTTTTATTGGCTATTGGTAATAACAAAACCGATACTTTGTGCATTCCAGCACCTTTAAATAACCTTAAATTAACAAAATTAAAAATTAGCTTCTCTAGTAAAAAGTTTAATAAGAGAAAGGAATTTTTTGATATCCTTAACGACCATATTAAATGCCGTCTATCTCAGCTACATCCACTGAGAATCACAGGTTCTCTAGAAAATTATTACGATACTAGGTTTATTGGCTGTCCAGAAAATGCTCCTCATATAAAAGCAATCCGTTTTATTAAGTTACCACCTCCAGAATTCATTCCGTTGGTTGTCATCGGTTGCACTAAAGACAGTGCAATAAAAGTATTTGCGAAAGTAGCAAACTATGAGGTAAGATATTCGAGGTATAATTTGATAGATGACCGTCCCCACCGGTTACATTTAGATTTATGGGGTATAATCACATTTAAAGCAATTACTATTCCAGGTACAAAGAGTGCCATGGTGGTTTCATGTGGAGAGGTTCATCCTTCAATATCGTTCGATTTATTTTGCCATTTGAGGAGAGAGTTTATATTGAAAAGGAATGGTATTATATTAGGTGATGAAAGAACCGATGGTCCACTTCTAGTAACAGTTAGGGGAGTAACACCTCCTCCACCATATGGATAACAATTATTCAGTGCTGTAACAATTCAATTAATTTATTACAGTAAATATGTGATTCACTATTAAATCTATGTACTATTCAATACTTAGGTACTATTCGAAAAAGATCTAATAATTAAGTAATATTTTATTCAAAAATATTATATACTTATATTATTGGGATCATGCTTATGTTTGGGTATTAATTTATATGTTGTCAATTATTTATGAGTCCCGACAATATTAATAATAAAGATGAGTTATTTTCTAATGCAAAAGAATATCACATAAAACTAATACCTTTATATTACTGTCACACCATCGTTGTATTTGTATTTAAATATAATATTATTATTTGTTTAACACTCGCATCTATCCTCACTTTTATTTTGGCTGCAAAAAGCTATATCATGGATCTCTTTGATTCTTTTTCTTCCTCTCCAAAAAAAGAGTGGTCTCTGCAACCAACAAGACATCAAAAGTATATATGCACAAAATATAGATGAAGCTGACAATAATCCAAGAATTATCCAACCCCACCATTCATCTTTTCGTTTTAGGAAGATAAACATCAGTGATGTTATTATCCCCAATATTACTGTCATCCCTCCAACTATTTCTATTCTAAATTGGACCCTTTCTTTGTTTAGCAAATTTAAATGATCAGATAATCTGCTGAAGTGATCTTGAATATGATCTAGCTTTGTTTTGACATTCGAAATAGTTGAGCACATGTTGTCACAGTACGATACTATTATTTCATCATTTAAAAGTAGCTTCTTATGCTCATTAATGGTATCCATAACTTGGAGGGTATTAATTTCTTGATTTGATTTAAAATTGACAAAACACATATTAATTTTTTTTAGTAAATCTAAGTATGACCCCTGTGGGCCATTATTTTTAATAGCCTCTATTTCAATGGCATATAATAGTTCTGTAACTTTGATAGAGTAATATCTGAGGTCGAAGTTAGTATATGTAAGTAAAGAAATCATAACTTTATAAAATAAATAAGAGGTTGGTGCCTCTAAATTGCAAATTTTATTTTGAATATTGAATGGAAAGTTATCAATATTTTTTGCATATAATATAGTAATATTACTACACTTTGTCAATTCATAATAAGGAACATGTTCATCTCCAATTAAAATTTTTAAATGATTGGTATCATTTGAAATAAACCCATCAGTCGATACTTTTAATTTCTCATGTAATGAACTAATATTCGCATAATTCCACATATAAATCACACATAAAACATTATGCTCTATTATATCATTTATTAGATCCAGGAAGAAGTTTTCATCTTCTGTATTATATTTCTCTAACACCATGTCATTATTATATTGAATTTCTTCAATACGTGATAATGTAGTATCTTCACTTGTTTTCTTCCGATAAATATAAATTGTTAGTATCACATTCTCATGGACATTCATTTTGCTTTTAGTTAGTGAATGGGTTGCTTTGTTTAAAAAATTCATTATTGTTATCGACACTTATCAATGTTTATACTTTTGTGATATTTGTGTTTCAAAAGTGTAAAACCATTAAAGTTTAGAAAGGTAGTAACTTTGATAACTATATATTTTTAAAATAAGTTCTTTAAACGCTACTTCAATACAAATAACTTGCTGACATTTTGTGGCATTGCGCTGATCTTCGTAACTTAACCAGTGTTTATTCCAACTTGGGTAGTATACAAATTAAGTAACCAATTACGGGTTTGGTAGTTTCAGGTAGTTGTGAATTTCGAAGAGTATGTATTTGTGGCAGATCAAACATGTTATGTGCTTTATAATTGACTGTCTTGTCCAAATTCAACTCAAAATTGCTAACTATTACATGTTTCAGGGATTGCATGGCACTTTACATGCGTTATAGTGCGGGTATCTTAACATTACACCTATCATATGAAGCACCCAAAACATGATAAAAATTTTAAAACATAGTCTACTCTAATGATATTAAATTCTGAATATCAAACACAGAACTAGATACCATTTTTAAAAAAATGTGAGGAATATCATAAAGTAGCAAAGTCTAGATAACTTCAACTTGAAAGTAACCACTCTTTCATTATTACTCTATCATGATTGTGTTAAGCTCATCCCTATTTAACATATTACCAAATATTCTTCCATGAATATAAGTTCTTAACCATCTTCATCTCCAGATTCTTTTCACTAACATTAAACTTCTGTAGGTTGTCGTTAATCTCAAACTTGACGATCTACTATGAAATTAAATATGTCTCCCTTCTGTCTTTTTGAATTTCCTGAGCTGCAGGCGGACCAAACCAAATTCCCCACCTAGCTTGTCTGTCTACGAAATAATTTGAAAGGAAAAATAGACAGAGCCTGCTGGCTGTTTGCGGTGAATGTGTTCTCTAACACCGGCATTTTGGTAAGCCGACTGACTGGTTTTTTGGAGGTTAAGCCCATTTTTCAATTGGCATAAGGGGGATCCCATACAGAAGGAGATATAAAACCATTGATTGAGAGTTTTAAAGTTGCAAGCAAATGATACACATTGTATGCATGTAATTTAATTCAGATATAAGAACAAACTGTTGATTTTTTAATAATCATTGCTCAGACTTTTGAATTTGGAATTCAATTAGGTTAATTAATACAAATATTGCAAAATACAAGGATAGGACATGCAACTATCCCTTTAAAAGTATACTATTTCACCATCAAATAATATATTAAAACGAAATTTGAATGCATAGTTTTTAGTTTTTAAGGAACTAATAAATGTTACGGGACAACATACTCAATAAATTTGTAATATTGAGGGTAGGCTTATCAAACTAACGAAATTTCAGAATTGACTTATCAAAAAATGTTGTTATTCAAAAATAATAATCTAAAGAAAAATTGGGTATAGCTTGTGAAGGTGACTGAATCTAATAATGATAATTGCATTTAAATGCTGCTTCCGTTGTAATACTTTTGCACATAAATCATAAAAAGAGAAACTTAATTCGTCGATGAATGCAAAAATTGAGAATAATTTACTAAGATAAATCCTTAAAACCTTTAATTACACAACGAAAAGGAAGTACATTGGAGATAATCTCTTATAAGCAAACAATTTATTAATGCTATCTACTGAGTTTAACTTTTATAATGGATATTCAATTGGCAATTAGATACCATTTCATTTTAAACACACTAGATGTTGGATAATTTTAAATTCAAAATGCAACAGAAGCTAAGATTGATCTAAAAGACAAAAATAATTATAATGAAATATTACTTTTTGAACTCTATCACAGCCTCTATTGTTTCCATATGGACCAGTCAGTTGTTCGGTTTATAAATGCATTAAATCAGCCATACATTATTGTTCAGAAGTTAACACGAAAACAATTTATAATGTATATTCATCTACCATTTACTTTTGCAAATTTTGGCCATGTTTTTATCAATAAGATTTCTGTAGAATAAAATACACATTATTGTATAGAGATGGGACTATTATGAGTTTTTTGATAATTCAATTTAAGTTCAAAATATTTTCATTTTTAAAATATATTGCATCTAAGTATAGATGGAAAAGTATACACTAACTATCAATTTTGTATGTTTTAGTTGTGTCTATAAATTATAAAAAAACTCTTCAGAAAAATAATTAATATAGCATTCCTAAATATACATAAATATAACCTCATCGTAAGGTAAGAAGTCAGAAAAATCAGTGACTAGTGTCACAGGATGACTGATAAGCATGTACACCTTCTTCAACATAGTACATACCAAGAAATAATTACCAATCTCGATCTTTCCCATTTTCTTCAAATATGTATAGCTTCAAAAAATTTGTATGCCAAGAACCTGATACATCATTTGTAACAATTTCTTTAATCTGGGCCTTTAAATCACTATTGTGCACTCCACCCCATTGGTTTTGATTTGCACAATAATCGGTGGCGAAGTATCCATCGCAAAGAGGATAAAGTTTCACAGGATCTCTTTTGGCAATTCCATTTGTATTTGAGGATGCACCTAATAACAATGTTCTGCAAGTTTCGTTTTCCGGTCTGATAGTTGTATCGTATGAGACGCCGGAAGTACTATTACAAACTTGAATGGTATAACCACTAATTTTTTTTTCGTTTCTTAATTGTAACCTAGAAGAACTGCTTTCTAGCAATACACCACCGTTTGAGATAAATACATTAGCTATCCCAGCATGTACATCAGCCATGCTAACAGTGCGATGCTAAGTGAAAGAACAGTTCTTTTGTTAAAGTACCAATCAAGGAAATCACCATTGGGCCCCAAGCCACTGTGCCAAACCATCGTTCCAGTAACAACATTCTTAATTGCTCCTGTTACTACACTCATTTTGTGATTTCAAAAATTACCAAAAAATGGAAAAATTATATTGAAGTAGTATAATAAATTGTTGAATCTCAAGTAGAGATATTGCCTTCCAGTTATACCTTTTGACTCTGTTTCATACTGAAAGTAATATAATAAACACTATCCTCTCCATTTTAAAACCCATGAATTGCATCTAGGATGTGTGACCTATGTAACATAGCAATATCATTTTATTATCTTAGAATCAAATGATTGTTAATACATCTCCTTGTTATCTGTCTTGATATCGCTTTTGTGTTTAGCTCCTTCAACTCCTTTGAATTCAACAATTACATCAAGATTGGTGGGGTGTTAGATCTCGATGCTAGCCATGGAAAGCACACCGCAATAAACTAAAATGTGTATTGCAAGAGTGCTTGATTTACAATGATTTACCGTCATAAAAAAATTGTCCAAGGGGCATTATGTTAAAGAAGCGATCTGCATGTCACAAAAATTCAAAAATTCAAAGATTCAGAAAGGTATAAAAGAAGAAAGAATTGGACATTTGGAAAGAATTTTTCCTCATCCTAGTAATAGTTTCTACTCCAATATATTTTATTACATCAAACAAAAGGTTTAAAATAAATAACGAGAAGTGCTAGTATTTAATACTTCTATATAGATTAATAGTTAACGAAAAAGACAAAATACCTATCAAAAATCATGAGTGAAAACGGATATAACGAGAGCTCTGTCAGAAGCTCCAATACTGGATCGAATCCAGTTGAAACTGGCGAAAGTTTGCAATCACTTTCGCACTTTCAAACTGCTCCTGAGTCAATACGTAATGAGACGAGTGATGAAGTTATTTCAAATCAGAATGAGAATAATGAGAATAATAATGATAGTACAAGAAGTATTCAAAGAAATGGTGAAGATAATGAGGAAAAATTTTTCTCTTTCATTCAAGAAACATATGAAGACCTAGAGAAGAGATGGAATGAAGTGATAGATGAAACAATGCGAGATTACGATTAAGAGAAAGAGAAAGAGAAAGTAATTTGTTCTAACTGGATTATAAAATATTTTATACAAAATTTAAATCAGATTAAAAGAAAGAAGTTTAGAAAGAATATTAAAAAAGAACAAACAGCATTAATTTCTAAATTTTATTATTTTGATAATAATTCTTGTTCAGGTACAGAAATAATGAAGTTAAACGTACCTTTACACAAAATGACGCTCTTAATTTGGAGAAGTCAAAATATATTTTATTTATTTGCTCAAAATTTATCCTTAGATGTTACTTACAGTAATGACCATTTTCATGCACAGCTGATTAATGCTAAAGTTGATGAAGGACTTGCTAAAATGATCACGATTTTGTTTGCTTTTACATATAATACAGGAAGACATATTAAGTCATTGGAAGACGCTTGTAATGACATAATTACTAACATTGGTAGTAGATACCATGTTTATATTATATCTGTTTATCATTATATTATATTGCGAAGCAATTTTGACAGATTAACTAGCGTAAACAGCAAGAATTACTCAGTTTGGGAACTCCTAAAAGATCTGGTGTTTAATGACCCTAAAAATAAGGAACTAGATAAGGAGGTGTATATAGAACTTCAAACTAGGCTTGACCAACAAAGTAAGAGAATTAGGAAACTTAAGAACGACATTGACATGCTTCGTAAAGCCTTCGAAGAGTCTTCGTCATATTTTCTTTTTTTTGGCATATATCACCTACCATCAGCACTCTCAATAACTGTTGTATTTTTTGAAATTGTTGCTTATTTGGATTCCTACGTAAGCGGTAGAAATAATGACATGGACAACAATAATGATCACGATTCTACTAGCTCTACAAAAACAACAATGGCATAACAAAAAATCCTATTCTAAAAAAAGTGATTATAGTAATATGTACTTATTTAGCTGTTTATATATTTGGCTTACTCATCTGGTATACTCCTGACTTTATGTATAAATGTTTACATCGTAAAGGAACGAGAAAGAAGTGGTCTATAAAAATAAGCGACTACCGTATGAGAAGCCAGAATATAATATAATATTTTTATAATTGCTTAAAATAAAAAAAACATTCATCGATTATATATCAATATATAGCACATTAAGGCATGCTTATCAAGCATTAGTGGTCAAAGAACGAATTGAGTCTTGGTATGTAGGAGGATTGGTTGGTATTTTGTCCAAATAAGTATAACGTAGATCAGTTTTATACTCAAGATATACTATCCCCCTGTAAACACCCCTACGGAGTCTCCCCCCAACTTGATTCTCTTTCAGAAATAGTTTTGTTTTCCCCATCCCTATCTTATTAAAAATATCTGCTTTCTTTCTACAAATGTTCATGGTTTCTCTAGAATCGTAACCATTGGCGGTATATTTGATAACTCGTTCCCAAAGCCATATACCTGAGAACTCGTATTCATATTGGATAGGAAAGCGAAGAAGCTTTAAAAATGTAAAGGGGCTGTGCTTCAACCTACCTTCATGACATTGAATACAATAGTGTATAACTTTTAATGAACGGATTGCTTTACTCTTGGTACAGTTTATAAATATAATTGGAAAATACAAATCCATATCACTTACAGTGAAAAAGTTTATTTTCACCAAGTGCAGCAAACTTTTGTTTTGTTCATCTAAAGATCCCAATTCCATAGGATAAGGAGACTTGCATACACGATAAGTTTTCATTGCATTAATCTTAGATATCGTGTTGCAATTTATTTTTTCAAGGTCAACTTTCAGGAATGAATTCTTCTTTGAATTTTTGATTCTGCACGGGGTTGGAATGAGAACACTATTGTTTCCATCATCTCCAACTGCAATTACAACCTTCTTACTAGTTGAATACTCACGGAATAAAGTATCAATAGCTAGAGGAAGATCTTTCGAAGCATTCCTCTCTTTAAAGTTGACGGCTAAACGATATAATATTGAGGCAATATGTGAATCTTCAATTTGCCCGTAAACCAAATCATCAGGATAAATCCTATCCCAAGACTTACTCTTTTTAGATCCTAGGGAATGTCCCGTACAATAATAAGCCATTTTATTTTATGATGTATTTGTATTTATTTCAATCGAGATATTAGTTTGTAACGTACAGCAAGATTCACTACATATGTTTTTGAATAAACGTTGCTTTATATATATCATAAATTTTTTCCCAACAATTCACATTGAAGAGACCCCAAAAATATTTAGTTTGATATTAACAAAATTCATTGTTATCTCTTAGTTATGCAGTTCCTCTTAAAATGACCTCTTGTACCCCATTATATCCACTCGCAACACATGAGGAGGATCAAGCCTCTTCGTTTGTCATTTTACTTAAATTGCAAAACAAAATCTGATAATCAAAACTACAAGAATATTAATTGAAACGCTCCTCTCCTGATCTTCTTTAGCTTCATATAGTCACCTATAAAATAACATTATCTTTCTGACTTGAACATGCTCTTGCTTACTTTCAAGTTGAGTTCAAAGTTGATTTTTGCGGCGTCAACAACTACTGCGAACCACTAAATGCGCTGAAAAAATATCACAGCACAAGTAATAATCAAGTTCATCAAAGTGAATCTGCAGTTGCCATTGCTTAAAAGTTTTTACGGTTGTATGCTAATCTTAGATAAAACAAGAGTTACGTTATTCTGATTCTGATAAATTGTGATTGGAAATTGGGGAATACTATTAATTGTAAGACAATATATTTACATCTGAAATTGAGATTATATTATAATTCACTTTCAAAAGGCAAGGAGCGTTTTATCATGACTTAATAAAAGTACTATATGCCAGGTTCTAAATATAAAAGATAAAACGACAACATTTTTAAACATACTTAGTATTCAAAATCTTTTATTGGACACATATCATTTTCTTTACTTTATTATTTTTATCATCTATTTGTTTCGAAGATATTCTGGTTCTGGACCCAAAAAATCTTGATTTATTCATATGTATATAACTAAATGACAATTATTCAAACTCAAGGTAATCTATTTATATTTGTAATTTGTACTGATTTTAATTGACAAGTTTAAACAATGATGCTTTGGAATATCTCGAAAATATATCCATTATTTTAAAATCATTTCCCATCCAGCAGATATACTCTTAATTATTGAGGAATTTAAATTTTTCCAATATTTTACAAAAATAGCTTTTAAGTTCCAGCCATCGAAAATTTTGATTGCAATAAAAAAATGATTAAACTCAGATATAGATATACCAATTGCAGATTGTAATTTCAAATATCATTAAATTTGATTAATATTATAGTTTTAATTTTCTTTTTCTCCATAATTCGATGATTATATAGGATTATAACAAAAAGATTTATATCTGTCCGTCCTGTAATTCAGTTGGCTAAGTTAGCTTTTATCAATTTTCTTGTAAAAATTGATAGTGTGAACAGCATTTTATAAGAAATTTCACTAATAGAAGACTATCAGTAACAATTAAAACCTTTAGGAGCGGTAATTTAAAGATATAAGCGACTCTTACATTCTAAATATTATGATCAATTATTTTTACCCCATATTTAGCCTGCCATTGAATTCTAATAATTTTTATTACTTTCAGTATAAAAATGATTATAAGATTTATCAATCTTAATGATTATTACTATGAAACATATAATCTATCAACAACCGCAAACAATTATGAATATATTTATTATACAATAGTAATAACGAACACCTGGATCAAAATTTTTATCTCACTAGTTCATTTTTGATTTGTGGCTTATTGACTAAATACTTTTTTGTAGTCAAGTATTCATATTCAATAAATATCGGAAGTAGCATTACCAAATAAAGTCATAATTATTGTAATCGATTTCCATTTATATGAGTATTTCATAGTTTGTTTTTTATAAAGTAATGCATGTTTATATCTGTCAATTCATAACATTAATTTTCGTATTTTTATATAAATTAATTATAATGAAAAATTTTAATAATCTGAATCCATATCTGTAAAACATTAACCAAACATTTTAGCTACAATACCTATTAAACTTTGATTTTGCAACAACACTAATCTTTCTACTCTTACCTCATAATATAATAAATTGTAAAATAAACGTTATTATATATAGCTTTTCTTTTATCTAATTTTTTACTGTTTAGTTTCAGCAAACTAAATTATTGTATCATATTGAGTATCTATTAATTATTTTCTAATCCAGTTAAGCAGTGCTCATTAAACTATTTTTGTTAAATTTTTTTTTAAACAGAAGAGATTAGATATTTCACAATTAGCTATTTGCCTTAGATATTTATTCTCATTTAAAAAAGTATAGCTCAACTTGCAATATCGTCATAAACAGTCCATCATAGCTTGTTTATATTTTCTACTATCTCAGATTCTTTAATTTCATTCTGAAAAATTTTCTTAAATCCTCAAGATCCAGCAGCTCGAGTCAGTCTACACACTTAAGTAAGCGACTTACAGTATGAACATCTATATATGCGAATAATAAAAAATGTTACTAAATATAATATCGAATAGTCTAATTTAATTGTGAAATATAATATAATTAAGTCATTCAAATCTTATTATTCCAATATTCTTATAAATTCATTTCTTATATTAATTAATCCAAGTTTATTTTAATATAATTGAAATGGATGTGAAAATAATTTCTTGTTGTAAGAAAAATTCCATAATTAAATATGACTTTTAGCAGATTATTCTTGATTTGATTATCTGTTATATAATTCTATAAATTATATTCTCCAAATTTATCGTTTTAAATTCTATTTTATATTAATGGCTCAAGTATAATGAAGTGTCTAATTTCTTAAAGTTTTGATAACAATAAAATTATATTATTGATCATGCAAATTCCAGATATTACGAGAGTATTTTCAATATATTATAATATCACTAAAGTTACGAAATGATCCTTATTGAAGTTATTAATTTAACATCCTAAAATAAATAAATTGAACAAATAATTACCAGTTATCCTCTTATATGGTGTTGGTTGTTTTATATGGTGAACTTTTTTCATAACCTGGTTGGATACCTTTTGGTAACCAAAGAAAATTTGGGTTACTAGGAAGATTTATTTAGTCTTGTCCAGTTCAAAAAATTGCAACCATTGATTCTACTTGATATAATTTTTAAAAATCACTTCTAAAATCTATTTTAAAACTGATTTAATTATTTTTTTTTTCAATTATGGCAAATTGAACTTTTCAGATACTTCCTGTTTCTAATATATTATTATATTATATTATTTTATATTATATTATTTTATGCTATTTCATTATACAATTATTTAGTTTGTTGTTGACATACTTGTACTGGATTTTTCACTAATTATTGGTTTGATAGTTTCTTCAAACCCAATATTTTCTTCTTTCTTTAATTGGTTTTGAATTTCGGTATCTTCCTCTAAGAAATCAATTTCACGCATAGCATCATCATGTTTATTATAACTTTTGAAGCATAACCAGAATAAGCATCCTGCAATAAAACAAGCTACTGCTAAACCCGTAAATGACCATGTAAATTTAGGATTAACTGCTGTTGGTGAAATTGCAATACCTAATGCTGCACCAATGGCATTTGTGAATAAAAACATAGACATAATAAATGATTTCATGGATTCTGGTGCATTGGAAAATGCATATTCTAAACCAGTAATCGAGGCAAAAATTTCAGATAATGAAATTAATACATATGCTGGTACTTGCCATGCAATATGAACTTCATTTGGCGTGTTAGCATATTCTGGTGCGCATGCCATTGGTTTATCATAACATGGCCCTGCTTTGTAAATAAAACTTTGTAATAGTGCTGCCCATACCATTGCTATTGATCCAAACATGAAACCAATAAAAATTTTAGCAATTGGCCTTAAAGGTGTGAACTTTCTAATAAATGGATAAAGAAATCTTTCACAGATAGGAATAAAAACAATAATAGCAATAGAATTAATAACTTGCAAGAAATCATTAGGCAGACCATGTAACTCCATAGTACCAGCTTGGGTTACAAAATTATTTAACATCTGACCATAAACACACCAATAAATTGGATAGAAAACGAAAACTTTGCATGCAACAATAGCTCTGTGTATCTCATCAACAAATTTATCTGACCATGGATATTGCTTTTCTTGATTTAATGATGGTTTGGCTGAATCAAAGTTAAATTTATTCTTGAAAACAATATAAGAAACTTTAAAACATTTAGAGATAACTTTATCACCAACTGGTTTTCTAACATATTGTTTCTTACCAACAACCATAACTGCGACTGCAACCCAAAAGAAACAGAAAGGCAATAAATAAGCTGCCCAGAAACCTTTATGTAATTCTAATTCGGTAGTAGCGATGACTGATAATGAACCTACATTGATCATTAAATAGAAGAACATGAAAACATTTTGGATTGTTAATTTTGGATCTTCTATCACCCTTTCACCTTTTTTATTTGTAATGATTCTAGCTCTTCTCAAAGGAATTTGTTCCGCAATTAAAACAGAAATATTAGCTTTAATCATACCTGTAGCAATACCAATGATGACAATAGCAGCAATGAAACCACCAGCGTCTGAACACTTTGTAGTTGTAGACTTGATCGATGTCATGAATAAAATGAAAATATCACTAACTTAGATACTAATACCCAGACAAATAGTATCATTTTTACCCAAATTGGTATCAATTAAATAACCACCAAAACTCGGAGTCACATAAAACCAAAATTGAAAGAAATATGAAATAGATATAGCAGCATTACAATCTACTTGTAAATTACATTTTGGAGTGTCATTTGAACTATTAGCAATGTAATTTTGGAAAAGAGCGGATAGACAATAACATGAATATCTTTTAGTTAATTAAAAACAGCAAATAATCAACATGTTAATCGAATTTTACCTGCAACATGAGGTAAAGCAGCTAATTTTTATTAGGTCGTAACAATATCATCTGTAAAATCACCGTCTTACTCTTCACCATCGTCTTAAATATGTCCAATCAGATCTTCAGTATTTGATTCTAATCTAGTTTATTTTCTTTAGTATTCTTTAGATTTTCTTGACTATCTTCATTATTTGCCTTCACATATCATCCACGGAATAATCACTGACGATGGATACATTACTTTTTGTAGACATTATATATATATATATATATATGAAACTAAGAATATTGAGAATTAAAAAATAAAAATAGAAGTCAAGTTGTAATTAATGGATTCTATTTATATTTCATATTTTTCTGGTTAGATAAGAAGTCAATATATGTTATTTATCAAAATAGAGCATAGTGTGAATCAAATTTTAAGTAACACCAAAATATTTTCACAATTTGTTCAATAATGTTCTCAGAGAATAAGTTAAAATATCCTTGTTTGTTTTCAAGATGAATTAAACATTATACTAAACCTCACTATTATTCAAATAAAATTATAAACATCAGAGAGGAATTGATAGATAATAGAATGCTAAAATATTAAAGACAATCATTAGTTCAACAATCTATAAACAATTCTCATAGAAAACTAGCTACATGTTTCTAATTTAAAGCGTATCTGGGCATTTCGACGATATTAATAGAAGAAATATCTCCGACTAACCAGAATTATTAACCAAAGAATCTAATTTTAATAGTTTTACAATATTCAAGCAATTTAAAATGAACTAATTAAAAATAATTTTTTGGCACGGCTATGGGTCCATCCAAAGTAAATACATATTTAGTAACTCAAATAGATTTATACCCTCTAATTTTCTAATAATATTTTAGTTATATTTATTAGATTTGTCTTTAATTTAACATTTTAGACAGATTCTCAAAAAAAACGCTTGGCTAATCATTAAAACAATAATCCATTTTACATCGGATCTTAAAAGTATTGAGAAAAAATAATGCTGATAAAATATTACAGGTATAACTTAACCAGTGTGGTAAAACATTTGCTTTAAACAAGAACATGTAAGTCGCTATTGAACAACTTAGCAAAATAGATAGAATACCATTCAATTTATTCTAGCTTTTATTGTTATACTTAATAATTTTTAGAATATTATTTATCTATTACATCATCTGGTAGCAATAAGGAAGGAATTCAGTTTACTCGAATGCCTTCCATGATTGATACAGGTCATCAGCATATAATAATAATGCGATGAGGTTAGTCTGTATATCGCCAACAATCTAATTTAATCTTAAACATGTATTAAAAATATCATGTAGGAGATGATACCTTCTAGAATAAATTTAATCGTAGCTATTTGTATGATTTAATTAGGTAACTCTTTATCGTAACTCATTTAATGACCAAACTCAGAAAACACTACTCTGTATTCAATGCATTAAAAGTTGGCATTATTATGATCATCTACCAAAACCATTATGAATAACTACAATTTACTTGCTTCGTTAGCTTGAAAAATCTGTGAACATTAATCAATAACCTTGAGGTGAATAAAAATTCATGCTTGTGAGTTTTCTTATACCCATTTTTTATTACTTATATTACTAATTTGCGAACTACTACCAAAATGATCACATAATATTTTTTTTAAAAATAAAATACAGTATCATAATAGCAAAATCATCAATGAAAATAGTGTAATTAAGTATACAAATAATTAATTAACACAGGGTTCTCAATTACCGTGATAGGTTATTCCAATTATATAATTATGACATAATATTATAACCGGTAACTGTTATATAAATAGCTATTAATATAATTTTACACCATTGTAGGACCAATTAAAATGTCATTATATAGCGTAAGATATCGAAGAACTATAACTCTTACTACTGTAAGATTCATAATAGCAACTATACAAAACATCGCGTCTGATACAGACATTTTATAAATTTTCTTGATATATATCGCTTTTTAATATTCTATCATAAATACGAGCTAACATTTATTATAACTATAGATATCTATCATACAAAATCATGAAATAATTCGGTCAGCTATCTATTAATTGTACTTGAAACCGGCTCAACATAAGGAATGTTGAACTAACAAAACGTAAGATTTAAATATTACAATACATTGCAAGAGGGTAAAATTTTTTATGTAAGTTACAGCCTTCTTTATAAACTATCGAAATTTTTTTCACAGACTTTTTATAAAGCTCCAGAGGAAAATGTAATATAAAACACCAGTTATCTTCAAATGATTCCCAAAATATGAAAAATTAACAGTGATTGTACGAAATAAATTGGAAGCAATATGATACATAAAATAACCCATTTTGAGTTAAGTCATAATGTGAAGAGGTTATCTCAATAACTTTGCATTTATTGAGGTGTAATAAAAACTCGCCTGGGTTGTTAACTTGTGTATGAGCAATTATTTAATCTTGCTTCTGAACAACTGTAAAAATTATTTCCTGTTTAATTTGTCTGAATGTATTAAATGCAAATATTATAACCATTTACAAACTTTTAGCTCCAAGATCAATTATTTATTTTATTAACTCTTTACCTTAAGTATTCATTAGAATGCAATTTACAATATTTTCAAGGAAATATTATGGTTACTTTATCAGCTAAATTAATTATATCGTAACAAACTTATATATTGTGCTTACTGGAAATTAATAAAATGCCATTATATTTGAGAGCTGAGCAAGTGACAGAACCACGGATATTGCAATAAGTGGAATTTATTTATATAGTCATATAAAAATCTCAAGTTGAAAATTGTTAATTAGTTACTTAATTAAAAAATTAGTTACACTAAAATAATATAAAGATGATCTTTTATAAACCAAATTGTATCAATATAAGACCATAGACACAGTACCTTAGGAAATATTATCGATATCTACACTGCATTAGTTGATTAAAATTTCTAAAAAATCTTTCCGAAGCAATATTAAGCACATGTTCAAGAAAATCTAGCTAGTTGACTGAATGCATCTGAGTCACACCCCTCATAATTAGTTCCAAACCCCAAATTCTGCTCCAATATCAACTTCCCCGCCGACATCAAAGTATACCATTGCCCGGATACTCTATCATTCATGTCGACAGTACCAAGGTCATTGTAGTATGATGATTTAATACTATTAAAGTTATCATTAACATCTGCCCACATCTGATCCCAGTCATACTGACTAGTTAAATGATGATTATTCCCGCAACAATAATTAAATTTGAGTCCATCTGTGAGGTCATAAATCCCTCCTAAATACTCATCACGTTTTTCAACAATTTTTTGATTGGTACTCATATGATGAGGGATTAATTTGATATGTCCTCCCATTGATGTATGATTTAGAGATAATGAAAAGGCAGGTATTTCGTCTATATGAACAGTTAAATTACGTAACATTATTCCGTCTTCTGTGTAAGATACATCAGTATATTCATGGGAATATAAAGAATAACCTTTATTACTATGTAATAGAGTTCGGGCACCTTCATCTCTTTTTAGTATGGAAAGAACTCCTACAACAACACCTCCAACAGCTGCCCCTGTCATTAGCAAAGCAGAAACAGCAGAAATTGCACAAGAAGTTCCTTCATAATTTCCTGTTTCTCCTTCTGTATCAAGACAATTGTTTATGAAATTGTTCCATTTTTCTAGAGCATCTGAAGCAGCAGCAGCCGAACCAACGATCAATGTCCACCAAGGACTAATTCTTGACATTTGAGGCTTTTCAGGAACCAGACTTCCGTACAATCTTAGGCCGTTATCTAACAAACACCCTCTTTCCAATTGAGTAGAGCATAATTCATTAGTATCATTAAGTGCTACAACACTTCCATTAGTATATCTAGTTGAGGTATCTACAGTTAAGGACTTCAAGTCATTTATTGAATAGCTAGCAGAAGAGCCGATGTCCGAGAATATGATTAACAATGATAACAATGAAAATTTCATTTCTTCCCTAGTGCAGTATTAGTATATTAAATAATTTAGAACTATGGAAAAATAGATTCACTGATAATGTTGCCACTTATCGGAGTCTCATAGAACTTCTATTAAACACAATTAGAAATTATTTTGAAATTAATAAATTAGTAAATGGATAATTGAACTTCTTTTATCCAAATTTTGCAACCAAATTTTGCAACCAAATTTTGCAACCAAATTTTGCAACCAAATTTTGCAACCAAAACTTATATAAAGTTCTATATTTTATATATTTCAATTGAGTGCACTTTAAATTTCTTTTATATATTGTTATTCTCAATAATTTTAATCATTGAACAAGATGTATTAAAAACCCTATTCTATGACGTTATTACCAATATTTGAAGCATTGTTTTTTATATTCGTCTTTTTGGTATGTTATTTTGCTGATTTTTTTCATGAAACCAATGACTTAGTAAAAAAACATTATTATTAACTAAATTTACCACCTAATAACAAATTTCCTACATAGCTAACAGTCCTAAACTAAGCTGTAATTATAATTATGTTGACTCAGTAAAGCTGATGAGTTTTGGCTTCGGTTGACTACAATGTATAAATTTGTTTGATCCAGTAAGCAAAGCGAAATATTCCTAAAATTGAGGCAAAAGTCAACCCTTGGTTGATATTACTTATAATATCAATGAAGATAATTTCTGATACATTAACCGAATGGAATGAGTATATTGCTGTTTGCCTTGTTGAAAGTTTGGATTGCAGATTTTCTGCCTTTTCGGCATTATTAATGACAGCCATCTCAGGTATAGGAATACTAGTATGTGCTTATTCTTTACTAACAAGAGAAGAGCAAATTTTAACAGGTAATTGAACGGTATTTGGAACTACTTATGTAATATTTAGTGTAATAATTTTACTAGATTGACTTATACGTTTTTATTGGTGTTGTATTCAGTCAGTAAATGAGTTGCAGTTGTAGCTAGATCCAAACCATATTTGAAAGGAAAGGATTAAGGTGTTTGGAGTAATACCAAATATTATCGAGAAATGATTAATATATAACACGGTAAATACTAAATGAAAGTATAATCCTTTTTATTGCATATTATGTACAACAATTAAATAATCAATTGAAAAACTTTATAAACTACGAACATCAGGCTGTTGATTGAATATAATTTTTGAGAATTAATATAATTTTAAATATATTATTTTAATCGATTTAGAAAGACGTCTACAAGCGCATAGCTCATATGTCAAGTATAGGATTAAGTTATTGTCATCCCATCAGTAATTGTAAAAACCTGTCTTGTAAATATATTACAAAATATAAATGAATATAATCTAACACGAATTTGAATTATTTTAGAAATATAGCTCGACTTTAGAATTCTTTAATTCAAAAGTCTCATATTATATATGGAATCGTTGAGCTCCCTGAATCACTATATTTTAACATAGACTTGTTAGTCTAACATGCTTTTTATGATCAGAATATGAAAGTAAATTTATTATTATTTTTCAACAAGCGTAACAAAAAGGTAATCATTTTTAATACATATTTCTAATATCAAACAAATATAACATATATCGAAGCTGAAAATAAATTTACCTATAAAAATCAAACCATTAAACAGTATGATAGGGACTATATCAATCTCTAAGGAATTGAAGTTTGTAATCTTTTAATTAACCTTGAAGATTCAGAGTATGTTCAGAATATATAATAACCGACTGGCTAATTAGGCTAAGATATAACACAATTAGAGTTTAAAAATACCAATGCGATTCATAATTTAAAAGGCATAAACACTCGTTAAGTCTCTTATTCTGTATATAACAACATGGAGCATTTTTAATAATAATTGTGTTTTTCGATTCTGAATTTCATTTTTCTTAATTTAATTGAAGAGATAATTTACTCAGAGATAAAATACTCAAAATGGTTGATTTCTAATTTTAATAATCCAAGGAAATTATTATCTTACTCGCTATATCTAAATGTAGTTAATTATATACTACTATCGGCATCTGCCAATAGAAGCTGTTGAATAAATGATCATTATGATAAATTCAAATTAAAAGCTATGGACTTAATCAGACACTCGCATTTAGTGTATTTTTACAATCTTAATCTCATTTATTGATTACCATTGACATTTAGTTAAATTTGTATTTTAATTAAATTTAATTTGTAACTAGAACCTATGTATCTATAAATCATTTATTGCAAATAACAATACTGTCACAATTAGAAGTAATCAGTATTTTATAATTTTAAAAAGTATTATATTTTAAATAAAAAATAAAATACGTTGAAGAACGTTTATCCTATAAGAATTATAATTAACCAAAGATTGATAATTAATATTTCTCAGATAAAAAAAAGCAATTTCAAATATCTATTCACTATAGAAATGAATTTTGGAAAGCCAATCTCCAACATTAGCATCACAGTTTACTTTATCGTATCCAGCACTGCACCCCCAGTGCCAATTTGATTGCTCTCTCTTTATTGGTGCATTAATTTTATTATACTCTGACCATGGAGAGCAAGTTATCTTCCCATCATTACGTCTGCAATCTTGTACTTGAACATCTGCCCACATTAAAAGTTGTTGATAATAGACTTGACCAACTGAACTTCCCAGAATGACAAGTTAGTTCAGCACTTTTAGAAATCGATTTGCTAATGGAATATCCGGTTGATGCCGAAATCGTACCAACACTTGCACTTATGCCCCAGGAAAGAGACCAGGTATACTCATAGCCATAAGAAAAAGCAACATCGGCACCAGAAGGATCGTTTCCTGTGTACACACAATGCGAGACAGGGTACCATGAAGACCACCATGTCCCTGAATTCACTGTTTGAATTTGATGCCAGGTTTGATACCAACCATCATAACCCCAGCTCTCAACGCTTCTTTTCTTGAAGTTGTTTGGCATAGTTGAATTTGTATCTATGTTCTCCCATTTAAGGTCCGCATAAACTATGTTTGTTTTGGGATCTTTAAAAATAGCATCCGTGCCTTCATAATCACCGAAGTAATCAGTAATATTTTTACCAGGCTCAATAAAGATCAAAACTTGACCATCAATAGTATAATTACCACCATCACTTTCAACAAAAGGTAATGTTAGTATATCCAGGAGTGTTTGCATCTTAAGCAGTTGCCATTCCAAATAATAACATCAATAGTAAAATACATTTATGGCCAATACCAGATGATTTCAGCGAACCAAATGCCCCGTTTGTGGAAGTGCTCTCCCCGGGAATTGGACAGAAACCTGGCCCATGGACATTGGTAAGATTTAGTGTCATGCCATTTTGAGTAACTGTAGTGTATGGTGGATTACAGCTAGAATACAAGTAAACAACAGAAGTTGCAGTTGTTATCGAGGTAGAAGTAGTTGCTACCATTTTATTTTTTTTCTTGGGTTTTTAGTTAAAGTGCTGAAACAGAGAATGTGAATTATACGATAGCAATGTTTACATCTTTCCTTAATAGGAATCGATGAGGGTGCAAATATCATCATAATATTGGCCACCCAAATCGATAATTGCTAGTATACGATCATCTCTAAGTGTAACTAGTAATATTCATATATACAACTGTAGGAATAGGATAGTTCAACATCGTTGTCGAGTTGAATTATCCATCCAAAAGTAAAAGGTATATAAAGACCCCAATAATGAATTGATGAACATTACCTCTTTCCCATATGGAAAGAAAGTAAGAAGATATATAAGAATAAAATATATATATATTAATAAATAATTATAATAAAAACAATACTTAAGAAATGAGTTCATCCATTCAGAATAAAGATATAATTTAAAACAAAAAATCAAATATATATCAGAAAATTAAAAATATTTTTCAGATAAATAGTGTATTTCAGAGCCTTTTTATATGTTTATTTTTTTGCTAGGCTCTCATTTCGAAAACGTTTTGTTCATCCCAGGGGGTTGGAACTAAATGTGTTTTGTCTCCAGTCGTTTTAAATAATAATATTAATAACTCAAACAAGCAATATCTTCTCATGTAATAAATATTGTATAACCCTGAGTTGCTACTAGAGTCTAGGAGGCTAATATAACATTTTTTAGAAACTAGAAGCATAGAAATACTAAATATCAGTTGGACTATGAAATAAAAAAAAAATGGTTGCAATTTTCGAAAGGCCTATGCCATTTAATTTACATTTTTATTTACTAGATCTATAGTTAATAAATAAAAATATTGAGTGAACAAAATAAAGCAGAGTTAACTTGTGTCGAAATGGAGGACCTTGTAGATGGCAACGTCTATGTTCCAATGCGTTCAAAAACTTTGTTGTATATCGACTTTTATCAGGATAAAGTATCGAAATGCGTTATCTTTCGAAACCGTTTCGGGAATAATCTCAAATATACCCAAACTATAATACCATATTTCAAATTAATCTAATCTGCAATAGCTAGAATCCCAAAAAGGAAAGTTGCAACCAATTATGGTTGCAAAAGTTATTCAAATGTGCTTTTAATGCTGTTCACACAAAAGTTACTACAAGTAACATGACGATATCCACCTTAAGTTACATGTTATCCGAATTCTGTTTCTATGCCTGAGGATTTCCAGGTAGATATAAAAATGTTTAAGTGTAATCGTTATTTCGAAAGTGCATTTCAACAGGTCTGTCGAAATTGTATCAGTAAAGGAGTGTCTATACGATTCGTACTACTAAATTTTTAATTAATACTTCAAATGTTAAGTATTAAAAAGTGAGCAGTAATCGACTGGTGCTGGTATTTGTGTAATACTAACTATTGTTAGTAATTAAATTTCAACAACAATTTAAATTACTTTGAATTGACATAAAAACAATTAATTTATTGATAGATTTACTATATCTCTATAGGCTTACGAATGTATTGAAAATAAAATAATAAGAAATTATTCGAGTTGAACTGGTTGTAAACTGCAAGAAACAATTGAAAAAATACATTTACGAAAAGAACTTTTTAAACTATATTGCTCTTATTCATCGATATAATGTTTTATGCTATATTAGGAATGCATAATTTTATTTAACTTCAACAATATCTAATAACAAAGGTATCTTTAATGAAGCAAAAAGCTCAATCATTAACTGTAATACACAAAGTACTCTAAGCATTGTTGAAAGCATAAACGATTCCGCCTAAGCACAGCTAATTTACAATTATGTCGAACAGTATAAAATAAAATAAAATTTCTAACAATCATAAATTATTTAAAAGTTTAGATTTAATTTACCTTAGCAATTTAACAGTAATGATGCAATTAATGCTTTATGGCAAACATTATTTTAACACCAGCCAGTTGTTACTAACCAAAAATTTAACTAAAAGACCATTAGCAATCAGAGTCAAATTATGTTATCCTATGGGGCGACTAAGCTGAGACACTTCTAGCAATGTACGATAACAAATACGCTCTTTAATGATGTAGCTTATTTAGAATAAGATACTGGAAGAATTATAAAGAATATAATTATAATACAATAAATGTTAATCCACTTATTTTAAGAGGTTGTTTAGTATGTGTTAATAATTGTATTATATTTCTGCTAGAGGTTGTATTTCAATTATTCTTTCGGCCCATGTTAAAATATTCTTTAATTGAATCTTGCAAATATCAACAGTGTCATCAGTAACATATACTCAAAACCAAAAGAAAAATTTGCCTAGCACTAAATGATGTTACTTTGATTATTCACACCACCTATGCAAGTAATTAATCGAAATGCTTCAGACTTAGGAACTAAAACTAAAGATACAGATTAACAAAGGAGGATGCCTATTAATACTTTGATCTTCTCAATTTGAATTTTTGTTAAGAAAAGGGATAATTGCCTTAAGATGTTATCAAGTTACAAGAATTGAAACTAATATTAGATCCATAATTTTGTAATATAGGTAACCTGAAGTGCTTCTAAATTAAATATTTACTTTGTTGATCTGTAGTGTAAGGTGGAATATGAACTTAATTAATTTTGGTTGCTTGTAGAAGATTAAGTTTAAGGGATAACTTTGAAGTTTGTTTCCCCTGTTGATTTAAATATCACATCAAAGAAGTAGGGATATTAAATTCTTTTAATAAGCACATTGTTCACTGGCTGATCTTTGTATCACAAAAAATTGTTGTACATCTTTTTTACTTTACAATATTTATGGATGATTCATTAATATATAATCGATCTTTAAAATAAAGAATATTATACCTATTGGTACTTCAATAGAAGTAATTAGTCAATCACTGCATTTCAAACTGGATAAGAACAAACAGAATATTATAGAATGAATTTAAATTGAATTTCATCATTCAAATATGATAAACTTTGATTTATTTGAATAAATATCGTTATTCTAGATATATAATAGGAGATTCTGCAACAAATAAAGTTGAAACTAGACAAAAACTGATTGTACAATATACACTCTTTACTGCATAAATACTGAAGTT
Organism: Tetrapisispora taiwanensis (nom. inval.); assembly: GCA_030573835.1. Lineage (NCBI taxonomy): Eukaryota > Fungi > Ascomycota > Saccharomycetes > Saccharomycetales > Saccharomycetaceae > Tetrapisispora > Tetrapisispora taiwanensis (nom. inval.). The sequence continues at coordinate 10,747 of JAJMDZ010000070.1, read as the reverse complement.
TTCACATCGACAGCCAACACTATCACATTGAGTGTCTTCTTTCACATCGTTATAATAATTGGTAATCTAACTATATAGGTTACGTATGTTTCCCCCAGACCATCATAAGCATTATTTCCATTATCTATAACCTTACAGATGATTTGAACACATCTTTTAATATATTCATCAGCATGATATTTGAGGTTGTGGTTATTAATTACGGTTGGCAAATCAAAATATATTTTTTTCAGAAGGTAGAAGGCTCTCTGACAAGGAGATTGGAAAAATTTGAGTTTGTTTGGTCTTGTTTCAAAAGTAGACCTTAGATGAATAATGTCTTTTGAGCAAATTAATATTTGGATATGTGCAAAAATATAAATCATATATACTAGAATATTCAAAATTGATGAATACAGTTCATGCTAATCAAATTTAAAATTACTTCAATTATGAAACATTTTCTTTTCATTCAGCTAATACACAGGTAATTCAACAATTGGTACAATATTATCATATATTATCGTCCTAAACTGATTTTCCCTTAAGTGATATTGAGTAAACATCTTCTAGTTGATAAGTGTCTACAAATTTAATTTAGTGAATAGGTGAATTAACATATCAGGACAGAAACAACAGTTCCAATGTTTGATTTTTTAAATAAAAGCAAAATAGACAAAACAAATGTCTGAATTTGTTTGAATTTGTTTGAGCACTTGACAAGATATGATACTTGAATTAAAAGACAGGTGGATCCTAACGAGAACTTTACAGTTCTTAAATACAAATAGCCGCTGATGCAAGCACAGGACCGGCGTTGAAGTGGAGTGTTACCTTATTTTCGAGGTATATACATTTTACCCGGTGTTTCCATGAGTTAACCGCCAACATTAGTTCCGCCACAAAAAAAACGACATAAAATAATTTTTCTTTGGAAGAGTGGTATACCTTTGCGTCTCAAAATGGGTTAACATGATTCTACTGATTTTAAAAACACATATTTACAAATCTTTTTATAATATCACTGTTCTATTTTATTATATTTTGTTAAGCATTTACCTACACTAACGTACAATAGAATATATATTTGACATATACTCAACTGTACAATAACTTCAAAGATACATATATCATCGAAACAAAATAAGCCAAAAGAAAAGAAAATGCAATTTGACATGACCGATTACATTTTAACACCTTCTAATCAAATAGATACACAAAATCAAGCAATTACAATGAATAATAATGGAGATGTGGATGCAGTTGCTGTTTTATATTATGTTGAACACGAACAAAATAGCACTGATCCTAGTACGAGCTATAATTTTATCTTTAAAACGGTTGAGAAACCTTTTACCTGTAATACAAACGCTTTACAGGATATTAAAACTAAACTCGAAGAAGAAGAAGGTATAGTGTTATATATAAAAAACGTCAATCTTGCTAACGGTTTATCGCAGATATTAAGTAAAAATATTCCAGATACGTATTCTTTATTAGAATTAGATTTCTTAATCATAAATAGTGGCAAAAATATTTCACTATATAACGAGATTGCTAACAAAGATATTTTGAAATATACTATTAAAAGCTTTAAGAAACAATATGTTATATTCTCTAATTCTGAAACAACCCTACCATCATCGCTATCAATTATTCTTAACAAAATCCATGAGGATAGAAGTCATATATTTTATAATATTATTGATTGCTTTATTAAAATAAATAAATATGCTTTGGACAAATATATTTCAGAGATGTGTAAAGAATTTGATTCAATTTATACAAGCTCTCATAAGAATCGACTAGTACAACTTTCGTATTACGAAATTCTTCCAAAGCTGAGAGAAAGTTCTCGAAACTATGTAAGATTGTTCGAAACAAACTCAATCAGAGTAAACCATTTCATAACCAAACAAAAAATGATGTTCCACCCAAATGAAGAAAATAACATTTGGTGTGATAGAATACTCAGAGAGCTAAGTGAAATTTCCGCAGAACTAAATTGGCTGAAAAAATCACTTAGCTCAATATCTGAGTTTAGCATAAATTTAAATGATTCGAGAAACAAAACAGAAGCGAAGCTAGTGTCAATTTTCTTAACAATATTAGGTTTAACGACAGGTATATTTGTTCACTACATTTCAATACAAAACGAAGTGTGGGCGAAAATTGTATTTTACACTTTGCTAAGTCTTTGTGCCTTATGCCTAATATTTTTGATATCTGGCTATTTTTATAAGACACCACTAATACTGTTTTGTAAAAACTACTACCAAGCCATCACCAAAAGAAAGTTCAGGTTAGAAAGTTAATCGAACATTTTTAGCCATTTGTTTGTTAAACTATTATAGTGCTTAGTTCTGGTTGAGACGTTGTTCTACCTTTTTATTAGTTTAAGGATATTTCTCTCGTGTAATATTATAAAAGTATATAAAACAATAATAAAATAATTTATATGAAATAGGATCATAGGGATTAGGTAAAAAAGTAGAATATTTAAAAATTTAAAAATATCTGATTTTATTTTAATAAAATTTTGTCACTTTTATAAAGTTTGCATTTTCGAAAAGTTTGTTAAACTGAAAACATGGTATGCATGAAACTTCTTATTATAATAAAGATAAACTTATTCTCATTATTAGTAAACCAATTTTTGGCGTAATCAAATAATATTTCCCATGATGGTAAAAGATATATTAACAAAATTAATATACTTTAAATACTAATATTAACCGTCAGCACATAATTGCTGATTCCGAAGAGGAACCACAAATATCATTGTAATAGTAGAACAAATATTTTGTCTTCATATATCTTAGCTCTGTAGTATATATCAAATAGCACTAGACAATAAGTAAAAAAAAGTATAATGAAATGCTTTTTATTGCTATACATTTCTTATTATTTCTATATGACTCATTGAGTTAATTTTGACATTCAGTGCTAAAAGAAATATCTGAATATCTTCATTATAACATATACAGTTTCCTCATCTAATGGTGCATTCAATAAACTTGGCTCAAGTATTAGGATGTGGGTTGGTTTTCAGAGTTTCTTTAAATACAGAACCAACAGCAGTGTATATTCAAGTAGACAAACACTTCACATACTTATAACTGGCAATATGTTTTATGCAGCTTGCTTCCTCTTTAATTATCGTATTCAGTAATCTCTTCCACATAATGGCACAGCATCACTATATGATGGAGGGGGGTGTTTTATTTTTTCTATTATTGGCATTCTCTCTCTCGGATCACCCACAAAACTGTAGCCATTCTTTAATACCCATCTTGCTCTCAAATAATAGAACATCTCAGATGAGATTGAGGGGTGAATTGGCCCAATTCGTGCTAGTGATATACCTTCCATCCCATAATATTCGCCAATTAAAAATTCAATAGGATCCAACAAATCTCTGTAAAAGGTTCTAGCAAACATTCTTTCTCTCTTAAGCCAATGATTTCTAACTTCATGATGCGCCACTCTATAAGCAGCCTCTATGGCTTCCTTTTTGCTACATTTTAGGAAGGCCATATGAGCATAATCATCATAGTTCTCAATATATATAAATCCCATTCTTTTAATATAGTTCAGTTTATCAATGCCATTTATAAACCTAGTATCAACTTCTTTCCCAGGGACATCTGTTATTTTGAGCAAGAGGTTCTTCAAGTAGGAATCTTTGATCTCTTTATTGAGTTTCTCGTAATATGCCTTTCCGATAAATTTGGCCCACGGGATAAAATTAAATTGGCTAAAATCGAAAAGTGGTTTATATGGAGCAGCAATATACAATATATCTGTATCTTCGTGGCCGATAGCTAGCAAACAGCCATACGATGGCCTATCCATTTCATTAAGTTCATAATGCTTTTCTTTCTGTTCAGTATTTAATTTATCGATATCTATGGAGAAGTAGTTTTTATCAAGCAAATCAGCAATAGATTCAGAGGCAATCATTGTAAATGATACATTCAATTCTTCTTTCATTTCTTTAGCCTCTTCTTGACATTTCTGTTCCTTTGGTTCTTTTGAATAACCCAATTGAGACATTTCTCACACAAGATTTAATATTAATTCAATTCAAATCAGATCTTAAAACAATAAACAAGTTTCCAGTAAACGAACAGATTTTGGTAAATGGGAGTAGTTGTGATATGTGCATATTTATATCAACTGATGGAAAACACAAGCTACTCCAAAATAAGTGACTTCATGATAGCTTAAAACTTACAATTACATATGACCTTTATATGGTAATTCTTCATCCTATACTTTCAATATGAATCTTCACATCATAAAAGGTTCTCCCTAATCAAAAACAAAAAATAAAATATTTATTTCGAATGAACTTGCTTTTCTCGTCCAAGCCTCTAAATTCAATTCAATGGTCGCTGGCTTCTTTTTTGAGGTTCATCATATATTATGCTGTTAGACTACCGAAGTCAAATGCTTTTCAAAGATATACAATACTGTTTCGACTAATTTAATAAATCTTGTTTTATTTCTTTCAACATCAGAGGTTATTCTCATAGCTCTAAGTTATGATAAGCGAAGATCCTTTCCCCCAAAACCTCAAAACCTCAAATCAAAATATAAATTATGCAACTTTATCTTTTTCACAAGGTCGAATCGGATTACATAGTTAAGCGAGAAATTTCCCATTTCCAGTCGGGATAATCGAACATACAATCTAACATAGTTAAGTGAAATATTTTCAACTTCTAGCCAGGTAGTGTAACAATGTAGATTGAAATTCTTTTACGGTTATGTGACTATGTAGTGCTTCAAATGTCATCTAAATACATCATTTGTAATGATCTGGCATTGAGATCGTTGAAAGTAAGATAATTGATTCATAATCTTAATCTGCCCTTAAATTATCAGATTTTAAAATATTAATTTGTTTTAATATCGAAACCCTGTCGGTATTTATTTTATATTTTTTGTTTCATTAATTGTCTTAAAATCAATCAATAATCCGTCTATTCTTTAAAAATTAAACATCCTTAGCTGGTTGATTTTAAATCTATTTGGATATATCTATTGTATAGTTTGATTTGATATTTGCCAAATATAATGTTATTAAATCATCCAATTTTTTATTTCCATATTTTTACGAATAAAATGCTTTTATATATTGATAATCCAGGTTTATTGTAGTCAAATGATATCCACAACATAACGTATATCTAAATTTAATACTCTCGATGATATTGTCCAATATAAGATTTAATGAAGTATATTTCCCTAATTTATTGGTATAAATGTCATTTTGTTAATAATCATTCAGATATAATGAATTGTGTAATTATTATAAGATTATTAAATTTATATTATTGATCATCCAAATTCCCAATTTTATTAGAACTTTTTAAATATATGTTAATATTCATATTAATTGGTTCATATTTATTTTTGTTATATTGTAAATTGCATTTAATTAGTGTATTTAGCAGATTTATTTCCAATTTTCATTAACTTATCGTAATAATAATTCGTTAAATATGTCTATAATTAAGCCATTATCTGTTAATATTTTTTGAAATTAAAGAATGTATTAGTATTATAATGTTATGAATAGCTGGTATATGCTTATTTGCTGTTGAAATGTAACACATTAATTAAATAAATGCAACTATAAATCTATATCATTGCATATATATTTGTTTTTATCCCTTTGTTTATTTTCAAGAAGAAAATTTTTCACTTTTCTGTTTTTCCACCGAGATAGTGAATTAGTATGGTGAATTAGTATGGTGAAGTGTTTAAGAATTGTCAATCAAGAGATGCTGAGTGAATATTAGATATAGTTAATGGTAAGAATATAATTAAGAAGTTAAGTATAAGAAGTTAAGTATATGAGGTTAAGAATATTTTAATTGTAATAATATTTAATGTTCCGTTTGTTGTTATAATTATAATTGGTTTATAATATCGATATACTTTTCAATTATCAGGTTTTAAAATATTAAATTGTTTTAATATCGATCCCCTGTTGGTATATGGTTTGTATTTTTTGTACATTAAATGTATTGAAATTAACCATTTATTCATTTATTCTTTAAAAATAAAGTGTTCTTGTCTCGTTGATTTAAGATCCATTTGGTTAAATATATGGAAAAATTTGATTTAATATTGTTAAATATAATGTTATCAAGTCATCCAATATTTTTATATTCAATATGCCTTTTTATATTGATCAATCCAAGTTTAATTTGGTATAGTTAAAATTAAAATAATCTCTTCTACTATTAAAATTCCCATAATTAAATATGAATCTTAATGTATTGTAAATTTTAGTTAGATGTGAATCTTAATTTAACATTCCTGATTTCAATATTTGTCATATCATTTTATAATTTATATTCCTCATATTTATTGTTTTTAATCCCATTTGATAATAATAATTGAGATAATGAAATCTGTAATTATTAGGAGATCATTAAATATATATTATTGATCATCCTTATAATATGACTGTTTTTTCAACTATATCTTAATATTATTATTAGTTGTTCCATATTTATTTCCGTTTTATTATAAATCGCAAATAATTAGTTTATTTGGCAGATTTAATTCATATTTTAATAAATTAATATTTTTAATAATCAATTGAATGGTCCAATAATTAAGCTATGATTTGTTAATATTTTCTGAAATTAAAAAAGTTATTAGTATTATTATGTTATCCATAGCTGATATATTTTTATTTGATGTTGAAATGTTTAATATTGGTCCTCTATTGTTTTCTATTTTGTATTTCTTGTTTCATTAACTGTTTCTAAATTAACCGTTTATTCTTTAAAAATAAAATATTCTTGTTGATATTAAATATATTTGAATAGATTTATCGAATAGTAATTTGATATAGTCAAATACATTGTTATGATATTGTCCAAGATTTTTATTATTTCATTTCTGATATTAATTAATCCAAGTTTATTTAGTATTATTGAAATCAAAATAATCTCTTGTAGTATTAAAATTTCCATAATTAAAAATGAATCTTAATGTAATATAAATTTTAATTGAATATGAATTTTAATTTAATATTCCTAATTTGATTATTTGTTATTTGATTTTATAAATTATATTGCCTAAATTCATTGTTTTAAATCATATTTGATAATACTTGTTCAAATGTGATGAAATGTGTAATTATTAGGAGATCATTATATTTATATTATTGATCATCCAAATACCAAAGTTCATGAAATATTTTTTAAATATATTATAATATCCATATTAATTGGTCCATATTTACCTTTGTTATATTGTAAATTGCGTTTAATTAGTGTATTTAAGTCGATTTATTTCCAATTTTTATTAATTAATATTTTTAATAATTCATTAAATATGTCTATAATTTAGCCATTATTTGTTAATATTTTCTGGAATTAAAAATCAAATTAGTTTTATTATTTCATAAATAGCTAATATATTTTTATTTGATATTCAAATGTTTAATTTTGATTGAATAGTAGTAGTTTAAAATATATATAATTGTATATTTATTTGTTTTCATCCCTTTGTTTATTTTCGAAATGAAAATTTTCAGATTTAGGCGGGCGATGGGGACGGTGAAAAGTGTTGAGGTAAGTGATCGTTATGTACGATAATAGCTAGGGAAGAAGCAATTGATGTGGCAATGGATGTGGCCAGATATTGGAATAATGTAAAGTCTATTGTGATATATTTGGAGGATATATATAAATTGAAGTGTGTTTATTAAATATATGTAGTGATAGTTTGATAATTGTTGATGATGGTGAAAATAAATGAGAATTTAATGTTTTTGTTATGATAGGAGTAAATTTAAATATTTTCAGTAATAGTTAATTAATTGAATAAAATGTTAATAATTATTTCCAAAAGTATATAAGTTGGAATAAATGATAATATTTTAGATATTTATGTTGTAAATGTGTGAATATTGAAATAAAAATTAGTTTATTAATTGTGTAGTTGAAGTAGAGATATAGTAGAGTATTAAAGTTTGAAATATGTAATTAATTGAGTTATAAGAAGATATATTTGTATTATATTATAATATAGCTAAGTTAATTAAGTTTAGAGTTTATTTTATTGTAAGTTAAATATTTGAAATGTTAGTAATTAGATATTAGATTAGATATTAGATTAGATATTAGATATTAGATATTAGATATTAGATATTAGATATTAGATATTAGATATAAGATAATAGATATTATATATTATATATTAGATATTAGTTATTAGATATTAGATACTAGATATTAGATATTAGATATTAGATATTAGATATAAGATAATAGATTTTATATATTAGATATTAGATATTAGATATTAGATATTAGATATTAGATATTAGTTATTAGATATTAGATATTAGATATTAGTTATTAGATATTAGATATTAGATATTAGTTATTAGATATTAGATATTAGATATTAGTTATTATTTATAGTTTTAAGATAAATTGTTGTTGGTAATTGTTTGTGGAATTAAGTAATTATAGTTTTAATTAAATTAGTGTTTATATATATTATAATAATTATATTATTGTAAAAAGGTATTGGTAGGAAATAATAAGTATTGGGTATAAAGTATAAGTGAATGTATGATAAATGATGAATGTAAGGTGATTATAAAGTGATAAGTGTATTTGAGTGTTGAAATAAGTAGAAGGTTATAGGAGTTGGTGGATATGTGATGGTGTTAATTGGTGAGGTAAATAAGCATGGTAGCGCCAATATATAAGTATGAGTGGATGTATTATTGTTATTGATGTATTATTGTTATTGATGGATGTTATATGAATAGGGCATTGAGTATGAAGTAGGGATATGTGATGATTGTGGATGAATGGAGTGTTGTTAATGTTTGGATTTGTTCGAGTGAGAGAAATAGATGGATTGGATAGGAGGTAGAAATGAGTTGGGATAGATTGTTATTATATTAGTAGTTAAAGGAGATTTGGAATGATGTTGTTGTTTGTGAGATGAAGTAGTGTTATAGAATTGAAAATGATGTGTTAATAGTTAGATTGGGTAGATGAAGTTGGTATTGGAGGTTAGTAAAGTAAAGGAATTAAGTGAGTTAGTTGATTGTTGTATTTGGTATGGGATGTTGGGAATGTTTTGTTAGGGTTCGTGTGAGTGTTTAGTTTGGGATGTTGGGATTGTTTAGTAAAAATGGATAGTAATGTTAAGTAAGAGGTGAAGGTAGTTTTTAGTATATGTTGCAGGTAGCATTTAGAATGAGTTAATAGAAGTAGTAAGTATGTGTTAAAGGTTGTTTTTAGTATGATTTAATGGTAGATTTTAGTGAGAGTTGATGATAGAGTTTTTGTTTTAGTTGAAGGTAATGGTTAGTAGAAGTGAAGGAATTGAGTTGGTTGGTTGATGTTTGAGTTGAGAGTGAGTTGTTAGTAATGTTAATTAAGAGTAGATGTGAGTGTTTAAGATGAGTTGTTGGTAGCAGTTAGTAAATGTGGATGTTAGGTTTTGTTTGGGTGATGGTAATGTTAAGTATGTGTTGTTGTTAGTAGTAGTAGAAGTTAGTGTTGGGTATTGGAATAAGGTGATGTTAGGTTTTAGTAAAGTAAATGAATGAAGTTGGTTGGTTGATAGTTGTGTTAAGTGAAGGTTAAGTTAGGTGCGAATTGATATTAGATTGTAGTAAAGTTAAGAGATGGAGTTGGTTGGTTGATGGTAATGTTGATGTTGGTGTTGATGTTAGTGTTGATGTTGATGTTAGTAGTGTTAAGTGATGTGAATGAATTGAGTTTGTTGGTTGATGAGAATGTTTGATTTGAGTTGATGTTAGTGTTTAGTATGTGATGAATGTAATGGTTAGGTTTGAGTTGTTGGAAGTGTTTGAATGGTTTTATGGTAGATTTTAGTTGAAGGTAATGGTTAGTAGAAGTAAAGGAATGTAGTTGGTTAGATGATGATATTTTTAGGATGAGTTGTTAGTAGATAGTAGTAGTTAGTAGTAGGAGTTAGTGTTGGGTTTTGGATAATGGTAATGGTAAGTGAGTGTTGATGATATGGTTAGTAGAAGTAGATGGTAATTTTAAAATGGGTTGTTAATAGTGTTTAGTGTTTAGTGTTTAGTGTTTAGTGAAGTTAGGTTTAGTTTGGGAATTGAAATAGATAAGTAATTGTAGATATTTGTGGAGATATGATGGGGGGAATTGATGAGGTAGAGAAGTTAGGGTAAATAGGGATGTGATTTTTGATGTTGAGATGGATTGTTGAGATGGGTTGTTGTTTGGAGTGTTGATGGTAAGTGAGTGTTAATGTTAAGTGAGTGTGTGAAGGGTAGATGATTGGTAGATGAGTATGTAGTTAATGTTAAGTGGTAAGTGTAATTAGGTATGGAAGTATGAGAATGATTGTTGATGTTGAAGGAGATGTGATGAGGTAAAGAAGGTATGGTAAAAGTGAGAAGTTGTTTTTGATGTTGATGTTGATGGATTGTTTGGAATGTTGATGGTAAGTGAGTGTTGATGGTAAGTAAGTGTGTGATGGGTAGATGTGTATGTAGTTAATGTTAAGTGGTAAGTGTAGTTAGGTATGGAAGTATGAGTGATTGTTGGAGTTGATGGAGATGTGATGGAGATGTGATGAGGTAAAGAAGTTAGGGTAAATGTGAGAAGTGGTTTTTGATGTTGATGTTGATGGATTGTTTGGAATGTTGATGGTAAGTGAGTGTTGATGGTAAGTAAGTGTGTGATGGGTAGATGTGTATGTAGTTAATGTTAAGTGGTAAGTG